>CABFPE010000457.1:177505-193134 GCA_900660155.1 Hofstenia miamia
TAAGGTGACTGTACATGTAGTAAATTATAAATGTAGGTTAGGAAATTGTTTGAACAGAATTTATTTAAATATGCCAATATATTTTGGTAATGGCTACATGTAATACTTAATGAACAACTAGTAACAATTCAGGTTGCAAATAGATATAACACTTTCACACAATAGAGTTTAAGTTGAGTTGTGTCATGTCTTGAGTGAGCACTGAGCTAATGTAGGGTACACATAAGCTATTTTGATTGAGCTGAGAAGTGGCACTCAAGCATTGGATGGAATTGTGAAACTGGATGTGGAGATCCGCTTTGGGCAGATGCCCACTAGGAGACCATTATAGAGATTACTGCATGGCTTCGTCACCTAAAAAGTGAGCAGTCAATTCTAGGTTACATAAGTTAACAGAAGAAACTAGTCAATCAGTAACAACAAGTAAATCCTTACCTGCAATAACACAGCTAACATTATAAAGTAACAGTAGACAAACAGTGATGATGCCTGGTAGAGGATATTACAATCCAGTTAATACCACTGTTGTACCTACAATTAATGAACATATCAGTAATGTAAGTTCTCACTCAAGAACAAGTAGCTGACCACTGTATAGAAATTCTATCCTTCCTCCTGAATCAAGTGGTGGACAGCAATTGCTTAGCAAGCACTCAGTACTTTCAAAATTTACTGGGCAAATTGATGCTGTGTCTCAATCTTTTGATCAGTGGTTTTTCTTATTCAAACTCACCATGAAACAATACAGGAACTCTCAAGAAACTGCTGTATCTCAGTTCCCATTTTACCTTACTGGTTTAGCATATAGCCAATATATGATGCTTGATCATGCTATTAAAACAGACTATCAGTTGTCAGTTGGTTTCTTTGAAGACTATTATCAAGCTCCACATATTAAGCATCAATATAAGACCTTACTATTTCATATGTCTTTTAAAAGAAGTGATGATATTAGGAATTATATCACCCAGGTGGAACTGTTGGTTTGGCTTAGTAGTCTATCCACAGAGTACTCTTGACACGATCTATTTTCCTACATCTGTTGGGGTTTTCCTCCTTACATCTGAAATCATCTAGAGGTAAAATGTGATCCAGAAGAAAATTTGCATGAAATTATTAGGAAGGCTATTATCATTGTATATATGATCCATAATTCAAATCATCTCAATAAAGATGTCACCAAATTAACTGCAGTAAAGAGTGAATTTGAATTAAGTAAACCCAAGTTGAAGGAAATCAGTTCTTTCAACAAAGCAGCCTCCTTTAAAAAGTCATTTGAAATGGCATCAGTTTGATGTTTCCAGTGTGGAGAAAAAGGGCATTTGAAGTTGCATTGTACTGCCAATATTCATTTAATAGCTGATGGAAAGGGATTTTTATTGGATGAACCTGAATCTCCCACTGAGAATTTAGTTGATTTGACAGATGATGAATTAATCCCACCTGAGAATTTAAATTAAAAGGAGCGCCCACTCCTTCAAAATGTGCATAGGACACTCTAGTCATCACTAATTTGATATGAAAGAATCTAATACCTGTTGAGATAAATGGACATATAATTAATGCAACCATTGATACCAGAGCTGCTGTTTCCATCATCAGCAACAACTGCTGTAAAGGTCTATGTTTTACACAAAATGCATTAGGTCCCTCAGTTGTTAAACTTATAGACACTTCAGGAAATAAAATCTCCCTGAAAGTAAAATTGTGTGATACAGCAGTGCGCATCCATGCTGAGCCAATTGAAGTTGATCTCATTGTGGTAGATACATCAAATCATCAAGTCCCCTATGATCTTATCTTGGGAAATGATTTCCTCAAATGGAATGCATGTGTAATCAATTACAAAAACAACACAATATCTATCAAAGACCAAGAAGCAACACAATTAGCCACTATTGCAGAAAAAGAGATAGTATTTAAATTAATCAAGCCAGTTTATTTGGATGCAAAACACTGAATGAGAGAAGCTGTTTTTTCTGATAACAATATAAATGGAGATGTCATGATAGCTGGACAGTTTGGCAAATATGTTAAAGGAATTTCATTCTCACCTGATTTGTGCAAAGGAAAAACATACATTACAATCTTAAATGGATCTAGCTTTCCTCTTTGATTTGATGTTTCTCAATTACAGATAGTAGGTGTGCCCATTCAAGTGGAAAGCATTACCACTTCTTGTCAATATGCACTGCTATTCACAATCTAGACAAACCTTCCAGTTCCATAAAGATCCCTAAATTAACTAGAGAGACTCACCCACATTTGAACAATGAAGAGAAATGATCACTAATTTCAGTATTACAAAGTCATATTGAAGTCTTTAATTATGGAACTATAACTGTTGGCCAAGCCATAGGTGAGGAACATGCTATCAAAGTTAAACATGACAAACCCATTTGATTACCAGTACAATGAGTGCCTGAAAATCTTAAAGCCAAATATGAGAAGATATTAAGCAATATGATTGAAAGCAGAATTATTCAAGGTAGTAATAGTCCTTATGCAGCTCTGACAGTCTTCATAAGACAGGGAGCAAAATACAGGCTTTCCATTGATTTCAAAAAGTTAAACAATGTCATGATAAAAGATGAGTATCCTCTGCCAAGAATTGAAGATCTCCTATATGACGCTACTAAATATAAGTTTTTCTCCTGTTTGGACTTATGTAAGGCCTATTGGCAAGTGCCAATGAGGCCGTCAGATATCCCAAAGACAGCATTCATAACACCTTATGGTCTTTATGAATGGAAATATATGCCTTCAACTTATGCAATGCTCCAGCAACTTTTCAGCAGTATGTGAGAAAAGTATTGAAAGATAAGGCTAATATGCTTGAGCCCAGAATCTCAGCATATATTGATGATATCTTGGTAGTGAGTGACACTTTCTCTGAACATCTTGACAAACTAATGCACACTTTGGAATTATTATAAAAAGCTGGATTGAAAGTAATGGAAATAAATGTTCCCTAGCACAAATGAAAGTAACATTTTTAGGGAGTAGGGAGAGTCATTGAACATGGAAAGATTTCTATAAAAACAAATGCAAAGGATTTTCTTGAGAAAATTGAGACACCAAGAAGTTGAAAAGATGTGCAACATTTGATTTGCTTCCTGAACTATTATGGAATGTTCCTTCCAAATTTAGCAGATAAAACAAAGAATATTTTGCATTTACTGAAAAAATCCACTGAATTTAAATGGACATAGAACAAGCAGGATGCCCTGGAACATATAAAGTGTGAGTTGCAGAAAATTCCATTGTTAAATACCCTTGACTATAGTAAAGATTTCATAGTAGATTGTGATGCCAGTACTTTCACAATTAGTGGTGTATTAAGTCAGGAAATAGATGGTATTGAGGGTCCAGTCCAATATGTCAGTCAGAAACTATGAGCAGCAGAAAAGAACTACAGACCCACTAACTGTGAAATGCTGGCATTAGTTGAGTCTCTAAAAAAATTTAGGTATTTAATTCTGGGTCCTAAATTCATCATTCACACTGATAATAGTGTGTTGGCATGGTTGAAAAACTTTTCCAGAGATAAGTTGAATATATATTGGCTCAATGGATTGAGTATCTAAATGAAAACTGGACAGCTCAGCCCAGCTAGGAAAGAGATCTTAAAAAATCAGCAGGAGAGAAAATCCCCTTTGGATTTATTCCTCACACTGAATATGATTTGATTGTGGAAATTAATGCAGACAGAAATGGAAAAGCAATTTTGCCAATTATGATAAGAGAAGAAATCTCTGAAGAAGAGATAACAAAAAAAACACTGACACAATGATCAAGTGTTATCTGAGATAATGAAAAGACTGAAAGATCATTTTTCCCTACCACTCCCATGGTAAATCATTACTTTAAAAGATACAATTGGAACGTAACTGAAAAGGGTCTGCTTTATGCTAAGAGTCACAACAATTTACTCACCATTCCCGAATACTTTTGGCAAGATCTAGTTAGACAGGTACATGAAAGAGGACAGCTCAGGATAATTCAAACTGAAAAGACTTTTAATTCTCAATATGTCACCATAGGTATAAGATCAGCAGTTGTGGACGTCATCAACAAGTGTGAACAGTGTCTTCTAAACAACTCTAGTCATTTTCTGGAACAAAGGGCCAAACTGGAGTGTTGAGTGGCTAACTGTCCAAACCAAATTGTACGTATGGATCTAGAGCAATTTTCACATGATGATGAAGGGTTTCAATACCTTCTTGTAATGGTAGATCATTTTACCAAATATGCTTGCATTATTCCACTAGATAATACACTCATCAAACAAATAGCCAAAAAAATTGTTAAGGAATGGATTTTAAAATTTGGGCCCATGTGTAAATTAATATCTGATCATGGACCACATTTTGAAAATAATCTAATGAAGGCGCTAATGAAGGAATTGGAACTTGTGCACAAATTTACCACTGCCTATCACCCTAAGACAAATGGCCTGGTAGAGAGATTGAATAGAACTCATATAAAATTGATTAGAATGGCATTGTCTTGTGCTGCTGGTAAACACTGGAGATGTGTCATCAAATGCATAGTTATTCTATAATACATCAGTACACTCTACCACTGGGTTGAGTCTGTTTAAAGCTATGTTTGGTCATGAAGCTTTAACATCACTTTCCATGATGTTTCCAAAATATGCTGACAACAGCATTGATCAATATGTTTTCTGCCTTTTGCAAGATATGCAACAAATACATTTGATGGTGTTCATAACACAAACCAATCTAGTATATGATAAAAGAAGACTTTCAACAAAAAATTGTATGGTGAACCTCATAAGAGGGACAATAAAGTTTTTGCTTACTTACCCCATGTCATTTCAGACCATAATCAAGTATGCAAATTGGTGAATAATTGGCAAGGGCCTTTCACAATAGAGAAAGTGCTTGACCATAACACATACACACTAAATATTGGTAGAACAGTACACTTCCAGAGCCTCAAAAGAGCTATCAAAGATATTGAGAATGTAATTATTCATGATAATAGTGAATTTACATTAGTTGACAACAGTATTGATGTTTTGGAAACCTATGAAAATTTAACTGATTTTTCTGAAGAGGATTTTGATGATACCAAGTTTTATGAAAATAACAGTAATAATAATGACTTTACTCAAGTATGTGTATTGCCCCAGAGGTGGGCTCAAGAAAACCCTACTCATGATCCCAACATTTCAGACCTTAACCTTATAACTTTATAACTCTATTTAGGACACCCATCAGAAAGAAAAAACAAGAGTTGCCAGCTCCTCTGTCCCACTAAAGAGTGAGAAGGGGGATGGAAGGTAGCAAAGATGATACCAATGTCTCAACTAGGCATGGGAGACACATATCTCTGCTTGATGAGGCTTGTGATAGAAAAAGAGGACAAAATGAAGGTGCTGAGGCGAATCCTAGTCTGTGTGGGCAAAATGTAGCTCCATGATTAGGAGAGGAGACAGCAGTGCTTAGGCATTTGTCTGTCAGACATTAATATTTTTTCCAATATAGTTAAGAAATATATGTTGGGAGCAATGGCAGAGACCAAGTTAGCTATTTTCCACTATGAGAATACTCCAATTAGTCTGAGGAGGCTCATAAAAAGACTGCTGGGGTCAACACAATAATTTTTGGAACACTTAGAAATGAATGATGTATCCAATAAAAACAAAATTTTTTTCAACTTACAACTGCTAACCTGCCCTGAATATGGCTATTGGCAATTTACTGAATCAGAACAGCAGATCAGAAAGGAAAACACCAGAGCAATTTTTCAAAGAAAAAGAACTGTTAGCTACTTCATCAGTGCAGCTCTCCCCATCCATATGTGAACTCATCAAAAGAGTCAATTTGGAAAAATTTGGTGGACCTGTAACACCTCCCAAACCAACACCTCAATGGTCAATCACTGAGAACAAGAGAATTTTAATGATTGAACATAATCCTGCTGAATTTGTAGAGTACCTCATAATACAACAATGAGTATTAGTTGAATGTAAAGAGAAAGATGTGTTGTCAATGATGAAATGGTGTCTAATGGAAATGTTCACCAAAGAAGAGTGGGTCATTCTACAGTGCCCAAGGCGACAAGTAGCTTTGGATGTAGACTGCACCACTGCTCAAGTAAAAATATCAAATAATCAAATTGATGAATTATGCTCATGTGGATTAAGAAGCAAATTTTGGGATACATTAAAAGAGGCAAGGATCAATTATCCTGTTATGATCAGAACAGCAAGTCTTAGAGTAGAATATGGATTTCAGAAGCTGGAAAACAACATTCAAAAGGACAATTTGTTATGTATACCTCCCCCTACTATAGAGACCCTGCTTGTACAACCAAAGTGGCGCATAAAGAAAGGAAAGAAAAAATTGGCAGCTCACTTACCCAATAAATTAAACTTTGTAAGCTTTTTAGCAGAAGTTAACAGACTCAGTAGAACTGAAGAATACAAATCAGTGAGAGAGAAACTGATTGATGGAGGTAATTCAGAGTGAATATATATATATATATATATATATATATATATGGGAAATTGAACATACATGACATATTTAATAAAGGAATGCCGATTCACAAGCAATTATGTAAAATTCATGAAAAATCAGAAAGATGCATCCTCTAGTATTAATCTTGTTTCAAGGAGACAGACCTTATATGGGTCAATAATGTTGAGAACATCACCTGATATTATGATGTCACAAAATGAATAGAAATCATAACAATGCTCCAAGCCAAAGTGTCCAATCCAGATGAGATGACACTGAGCCAAGTCCAGGAATGTTGTTCACTGTTTGTTGAGCATGCCACCAGAAGGGGTTCTCTCAGAGACGTCTTTGTGCACTTTTATTCAAATACTGCAATTAGAGCAGAAGATGCACACACCTCTGATATGGAGGCTATGATGACATTAATGATAGCTCTAAAAGGATTTTGATTATATGAGAGATTTTATGACACATTTACTCATCAATGAAACAACATTAGATGTAATTGCCCAATTAGCTCTAGAATGCCTGCAATTCAGTTTTTCTGATTAAGGGATGAAGTCATCACTCAACAGGAGGTACTTATGCAAATTATGTGAGAACCACAGTACACCAAAGTTCAAATGTGGGAGGGAGTGTTAGCTATAGAAATGATAACAGCTACTCAAAAGATAGTCTCTGGGCCTGCTCTCCAGTTGTTGCTGCAGAATTAATTTGAGCAAGGGGGTGTGTAGAATCAATTGGGGAAATTTTGTGGTTATTATTTAACTTTAATTTTGTAATGACTTCAGTATGACGTATTACTTTATTTCGAGTTTAGTTTACAAAAGTTGTTTCATATATTCTCAATTTGGTGCTATGTTTATTGCTCAAATTAAATTTTGAGGGAAAATTATCACATGACTATCTTGTGATTCTGATTGTATTCAAAGACAGATAATAATTTGAATTGTATAAAATGAGCAATGATGTTGAAACAGTTAATGGATTTTATCTAGCCTCAATTACCATTTACTTTTCATTTTTTACTTACTTAATTTTTCAATATGCAAATAATTGTGTAAGTTAAGGCAACAATTTGGCATGACACATAGCGTCTAGAGACATCATCTATCCCAAATTGTGGACATTTTAGGTTATGTGTACAGCTATGGATAGGGAAATAATAAACCTTTTGTTCTATTTCAACAAGTACATGTACTGATGATATCATACTGTTGGTTAGCATGAATGAATGGTAACTACATGCTATTATTTAGTGAGCTGAGAGATAACAATGTAAATGAGATTTTTCTTTATGAGATAGATAATGTAGCATCTGCTACCAAGCATTAATGTAGGTTAAATGATTCTTTCAAATTATTGTTCCTTATTCTATTCAGGTAGGGATGTATGCATATTAGCTATTTATTGTATGCATTCCTGTTAATCTTCACTTAACTGAAATAACTGACTACTGTTTAGGTACTCTGCCATCATACCTCTACTCTGTGATTGGTGTGTATGTGGCCTCTGGCCAACTCTGATCTCTGCATCACCTCACTTGTGTTTCTATTGCTGAATTAAGTAGCTCTGAACCTCAATTCAACGAAGTTCTTATGTGTTCCCTATCCTAACTCAGTGTAGTTCTCAATGCTAATTGTAACTGACTTAAATTCAATTTGTATTGTGTATGTAATTCACTTCACAACCTTGCAATGTCACTACCTGCTTGATAATTACTACTTCAGCCATTACTGAAAAACTATTGGCTTTAGATAAGTAATACAATTAAGTTACATAACAACTCACAGCTTCTTACCTTACATTTAAATAACATAATACATGCTCAGTCTCTTTATCATTCTATTATGGGTCCCATTAGTCTATTGTAGCAAATATATATAAATTACTGTAGGCTATCCAGCCCTTTTGCTGATATTAATTATTAGTTACATGTAAACAATCAAATTGATAGCCAGCTAAATGGAGAAAAACTCCTATTCATATACCTAACATAAATGCAGATTCATGGTTTGGATTAAGGACCCTCGAGTCACTCCCAATGTGTTCCCAAACCACTACTACTGCATTTACTATTTAGCTTGACATTCTGTATAAATAATCAAACTGATCTAAAATCTAAAGATAACATTTTCAAAGAATTTACTTCAACAATTTCCAAAATGATTTCTCGCCTATTTATAGTTAACTTTCAAAAAGTACCTGTTGTTTGAAATTCAAATTTGTATCGTCTGCCAAAATGGCTAAAAACAATGGAAGTGAATTTGCCCCCTTCATTTGGTCAAAATTCGACAACAAGTACTAATTTGCTATGTTATTACTTGGTTGCATTTACAAAGATAATCTGATAATTAAACTTAAATTGTTTTTCTAATTAATAATCATAATTTGATCTTAGTTTCAACTAATTGTCTGATCTTCTTTCTTCATTAGCAGCATTATGCTTTGGATTATGCTACATGCCCTCCTCAGCTTGCATTATTTTTTGCACTGCATGTTCTCTGTGGACTAACTCATCTGCCTTTCTAATTATCATTTCCAGCTTGTTGTCACAAATTCCTGTTGTTTGGATATTTTTAGTACTGCCTCCCTCTCCATTGTTACTGTGCTGTGATATCACAGGAATTTAGCTTCTTTAATATTTTCTGATATTGGTGTTATCTCTCTAAGTTCGTTATTTTCTCTGAGAAGATCTCATAGAATTTCTTATATAGATGGATTCCTTTTATTGCTATCATTAACATCATCTGCACATCTGCTCTACTAGTGTGCGCCATTTCCTCGCATACCATTGTGTTTGGGGCTCCTGAGGCTCCTTGTGTTTGCCACATCCTCATAAAAGAAGCTTACGTTTTCCCTCACTTCCTCTTCTGTTATTGTTGTTGGGTTGATCTTATCATTGTTACTATCTCTACTCTTTTCATGACATCATAAAAGCAGTACTCTTTGTCCCATAAGTCCAACCACACCATGTTGTTTACTCCTGAAAACAGCATGATCACCTTTGTTGTTCATTTGTTGATCTCCTCTTGCAGTTCTTTCAGCTGTTTGTGAATCAGTCTTCCCTGAGTATGTAGTTGATAATGAGTTATCACTCCCTCAACATATACCCTTTCCTTGTTATAATTTTTTTAATAGTATTTCTTTTGTCTTTTTATAATCATCTTGTTTGACTATTGCTTTTGCATCCTTTTCCATATTCACATAAGTCTTGTATTCATGTAAGAAAGTTTTGGCAATCTTTACATTTTTTGGTATCCTCCATCATGGGAGTACCATTGGGGTTGATACTGTTTGTGGTGGGGTGCATATGAGGATTTTAGTTCTTATTTGTGGCTCTATCTCTCTATAATCTTGTGACATTGTTGGCACTGTTGCCAGTCCAATCATGGCTGGATAATTCATTTTACTTTCTTTTAGTGTTTCCCAGAATATTTGCATTAAGCCTCTCCTGCTCATTCTCATTTGGATATTGTTGTTCACTTCTAATTTTGACGTGATGCATTCTAAGTCCACCACTAGCTGATTATATGGTTTCAGCATCTCTTCTGTGAATGCTTCTGTGAACATCAGTTTCATTGATGCTACTGTTTGCTCCTCCTTTACATATTGGTAATTCCTAGAGTGAATCTTTTCTTTTTCCTTCTTTATTTTTATTTTGACTAAGAATCTCTCATTGTCCATATGGATCCATTCCATCACATGTTCTGGTGTGGAGGCTCCCCATTTCTCTATGTTTATTCTGTCTATTTGTTTCTGTGTTTTTGGTGATAGTATTAGCTGTGTTGAGGTTAACAGTTCTTCCTCTTCCAACATCTCTTTTTGTGTTTTTGTTGTCATCTCACGGATTTCCACTGGTTCTGTTATTCCTTCCCCTTGCATCATTTTTGCACTCTTGATGATTTTTGAAAAAGTGCAGGAAGGGCTTTCTTTTTTGTATCTCTTCATGTCCAGTTCTAATGTTTGTTGGATCTCTTTATTTTTCATCATGGTTATGATTTCTTTTGTATCTATGATTTTCAATTTGAAAATTTTCTTTGTTGTTATCCAGGGTTCTGTCTTGACCTGTCTTAGTCATGTTTCAGATGTGGTGCCCCACATGTATTTTCTCATGGGCTCATCAAATACTGTTATCTCTTCTGGCGTGATCCCTGTTTTATTCTTGCATCAGTTTCTTGTTTTTGCCTGGAGATGTCAACTTCTCAATGTGCCTTTTCATTAACCAATTTTTTGTCTGAGTGTTCACTAGGGATAGAGCTATTTCATATCTCTTTGCCTTTGCTAACTTGTGGCGTCCTGCTCTGGAAATTGGTAGCCTCCATTCCTGTTCTTGTGTTGTGAAAATTGCTAGAATCCATGCCAAGGTTCTGAATCTTATCTCTGGGGCATTCTTTTCTTCAAATAACATATTTTTGAAGTCTTTTGTTGAGTTTAACTCATATGCTCTGTTGATTTCCAGCAGTGCCACTTCAATTGTCTTATAGTATTTTTTCGAGAGGGCCTCAATATGTATCTCTGACCATTTTTCTTCTGTCTTTTTCTGTAGCTTCATTTCATTCCATATCTCTTGTATTCTCTTTATATGTTCCTGCTTTTGCATGAGGCTGCACTTGATGAACAGTGTGTTCACTTTTTCTACACCCTCTGCATGTGTTGTCATTTCTATTGTTTTCACCTGCTTAAATAAATCAATGGCTATGCAGGGGTCTACCATTAATCTGCAATAGGCTACCCAGTAATCAATTTGTAAGTCTAGGTGAATTAATTCTGCAACCTTTGCTTCTGTTTTTAGTTTCTCCCATAGGAACACGTTTTTGACCTGTATCTCTAGTTCTCCCAGGAATGGTGGTAGTTCTGTGATCATTGTTCTCCTGATGATTACTACTCTTATGCCCTGCACTCTACCCATTCTTAAAGTTTGATCTAACTGTTTTTCCAAATTTTTGTTATACTCTTTTTCTTTTAGGATGTGAATGATCATTAGATTGTCTTTGTTGATGTTAATTTCTGGTATCTTCACAATCTGTTCTATGTATGCCATGATTGCTTGGGCTGTTTCTAGTGTGAAGTTGTCATCAAAGGTGACATGAATCATGCTGTGCATATATGGTAGTTCTACTGTTTTATCTAGTTCTCTTTTATAGCTTATAATCGTGTTGACCATCAGTCTTTTCTGCACATCTAGTACTATTGGTAAATTGCTGCCCTCTGTCTTTGCTATCTTTCCAAAGTGACTCTTGGTTTCTGGTGACAGTTTTTGATATGCATTGGTTCTCATTTTCATTGTTCCCATAAAGTAGGGGTGCAGGGTTTCCATGTCTATTTTCAATATCCTTTTCTCTCTGTCTTTTGAGTGCACTTTTCTTTCAGATGTGCTTTCAGAGGGGGAGTGTAGCTGTGTAATCCATAGTGGTCTACTGGTGCTCAGCTCACCCTCAAGTGAGTCCATGCTGATGGTTTCAACTGAGTTGCCCTTGAATCAGCTCACAGTTGGCACTTTCAGCAATTGACCAGTTGTGGGTTCCATCAATACATCAGCCTCAAATTGCTTTCATATATGCACAGTTCTTTGCCCACTTTCACCTTCCCCTGGAACTCCAAAGGTTGCACTGCTGTTGAATCAGCAAGGTGGACTGGAGGGAAAGTTGTGCTGTGTTTCACCAGTTCTCTGCGTGCCCTCAGATCAGCAGTGCAGATCTCTCAGATGTTCACTGGTTCTCTGCTTGCCCTCAAATCAGTGGTGCAGATCTCCAGTGGGAGAGGCATTGTGACTTTTTGTTTCCCTGCCCTCAAATCAACTTTGGGAACTACTTGGACGCCTTCTCACTTTGTGCCTTTGAATAGTCATAGATTGGTTCTTGTCCCTTCTGTCTTCCATTGTACGTCTGGTTTGAGATTCCCTTCATATCCTTCTCCATGGGTTTGACATTGTCATCTCCTCAGGTCTTTGGGTTCAGCGCACTCTCTTCCTCAGTGGCTGTTGCATCTTGTTTGATTTTCCGAAATTCAGACAATAAGTTTATATCCCATATTTCAGGGTTATATATATATTTATCTCTTGCTGCCCTAATTGGCAGTACTCGCCTTTGTATATCCTCATTACTGATATTTGCTTTGAATTCTTTGTCAAAGCCTTCCTCTGGTAGACTATCTAATTCACTCATGTCATATACAATCTCATTATCATTAATGCGACTTATTTTGAACTTGGCATTTTCATTTAATATCAATTCTTTCATATCTGCTGTCGCCCATTTTAGGTTTTGGAAGTGCAGTATTATATCACTATTTAACATGTACTTGTTGTTTGGTAATACTTGTGTTATTTTATATGGACCTGACCACACTGTTTTTAACTTTTGGACCTGGTTTGTGTCTGTTAATTTCATAGGTGTGAATGCCTAGACTGTGTCACCTAGTTTATGTGCATGACTGTAAATTTTCTTATTGTAGTTACACTGTTGTCTCACAGCCAATTTCTTCATGTTATGACACATTGTCTCATGTATCACTGTTATTTGATTCCTCAGTTGATCCATGTATTGGTTGTCCAACTTTCCACTATAGGCAAAGTATTGCATTGATAATGGTGTTGCCACCTCTCTTCTGAACATGGCTTTAAATGGTGTTATCCCAGTTGTTGAATGTACAGATGTATTGTAAAAATACTCGATCATTTCAATTACTTCTTTCCATTTGCACCCCCTACTCTTGAAGTTGTAACTCTGATCAGCTTTATCAAGGTTCTATTCAGTCTCTCCACTGCACTGTTTGCCTGTGGATGGCATGCTGTTTTTCTTTCACTTATGACTTCCAGTAGGCGTGCCATTTCTTGAAACAGGTTGCTTTCAAATTGTGGCCCCTTATCAGTGATTATCATCTCCATTGGCCCGAACTTCAGGAACCATTCTTCATTACTATGTCGGCGGTTGTTTCAGCCATTGTGTTCTTCATCAGGATTAACTTTGCATATTTGGTGAAAGAAGAACAAATGATTAGTCTAAACTAAGATCAAATTATGATTATTTAGAAAAACAATTTAAGTTCAATTATCAGAATTATCTTTGTACAATGCAACCAAGTAATAATATAGCAAATTAGTACTTGTCATTGAATTTTGACAAAATGAAGGGGGCGAATTCACTTCCATTATTTTCAGCCATTTTGCAGACAAATTAAATTTGAATTTCAAATGACAGGTACTTTCTCAAAGTTAACTATAAATAGCGGGTAAATCATTTTGGAAATTGTTGAAGTAAATTCTTTGAAAATATTATTCTTAGATTTTATATCAGTTTGATTATTTATACACAATGTCAAGCTAAACAGTAAATGCAGTAGTAGTGGTTTGGGAACACATCAGGAGTGACTCAAGGGTCCTTGATCCAAACCATGAACCTGCATTTATGTTAGGTGTATGAATAGGAGTTTTTCTCCATTTAGCCAGCTATTGATTTGATTGTTTACATGTAATCAATAATCAACATCAGTAAGAAAGGGCTGGATAGCCTACCATAGGTTATACATATATTTTCAGATCTAAATTAATGACCTATAATAGACCAATAAATTGACCAAGCATGTATTATGTTATTTAAATGTAAGGTAGGAAGCTGCAAGTTATTAAGTAACTTAATTATCTTAACTTAATTAATGCCAATAGTTTTCAGTAATGGCTAAAGCAATAATTATTAAGCAGCTAGTGACATTGCAAGGTTGCTCTGGTTATTTGTTGACTTTAAGTTTCAAATTTGGATGTTGAGCTGATTCTTCTTCTTCTGTTCCTTAACTGTTATGGTCAGTATGTAGCATCCACTACCAAGTGTTAATGTAGGTTAAATGATTCTTTCAAATTATTGTTACTTATTCTATGCAGGTAGGGATGTATGCATATTAGATATTTATTGTATGCATTCCTGTTAATCTTCACTTAACTGAAATAACTGACTACTGTTTAGGTACTCTGCCATCATACCTCTACTCTGTGATTGGTGTGTATGTGGCCTCTGGCCAACTCTGATCTCTGCATCACCTCACTTGTGTTTCTATTGGAATTAAGTAGCTCTGAACCTCAACTCAATGAAGTTCTTATGTGTTCCCTATCCTAACTCAGTGTAGTTCTCAATGCTAATTGTAACTGACTTAAACTCAATTTGTATTGTGTATGTAATTCACTTCACAACCTTGCAATGTCACTAGCTGCTTGATAATTACTACTTCAGCCATTACTGAAAAACTATTGGCTTTAGATAAGTAATACAATTAAGTTACATAACAACTCACAGCTTCCTACCTTACATTTAAATAACATAATACATGCTCAGTCTCTTTATCAGTCTATTATGGGTCCCATAAGTCTATTGTAGCATCATCCAAATAAATTGGAAATAAGCTGCAAATGTTGCAAGAAGAACTAAAATCAAAAAGAAGTTGATTAAAAATATTGTAATTAAATCAATTGATATTATTTCAGATTAATTTGTAAAATGCAACCAAGAAAATAACATGTGTCAAAAAAGAGATATTTGTGTCTGTTGATAAAAATACTTTTGACTAAATGATGCTTACATTATTTTATAGCTGCCATCTTGGCAGAAAGTTCAAATTTGAATTGACAGGTACTTCTTTTGGAGTTACTATAAATACATTGAAACTTACTGTAAGAATTTGATAAAGAATTTTACTCAGAATTCTTATTTTGTTTTTCATTTACAGTTTGATTATTTAATACAATGTTGAGCTAATTGAGTGGTGTTTAGTAGTGGTCTGGATACATCACAGGGAACGATTCTAGGGTCTCTGTGCCAGATCACGAAAGTGCACATATGTTAGGTGTAGGGGTTTTCTCTTGATTAGCCAACTAGCATTTCCTTTCTACATGTACTAGATAATTAACTGTCAACAAACAGTTGGATTACCGAACCCTAGGAATTATATTAATACTATTTTAGATCTAAACTCATGACCCATAATTGACCAATAAAGTGACCGTGCATGTAGTAAATTATAAATCTAGGTTAGGAAGTTGTTCGAACAGAATATATTTAAATAAGCCAATATATTTCGGTAATGGCTACATGTAATATTTAACGAACAACTAGTAACAGTTCAGGTTGCAAATAGATATAACACTTT
>CABFPE010000457.1:208167-223153 GCA_900660155.1 Hofstenia miamia
GATATTAAATTAACATTACCTATTGTTTTAAGTAAGTCATTTCGTTCATTTACAACTATTTGGATAAATATTTGACATAAACTCTATTAGAAAAAAGAAAATTCAACACAAAACAAACAAATGAAATATAAAGTACAAAAACGACAATTGTGCTTAACACAACATATAAAAAGTTAAGTAAAATGGTATGAGTGCTAAATACATTCAAGATACAAAAAGCGTCAATTTTTTTATTTGTAATACATGTTTCTTCGTGTTTGTTTAACTGTAAATGTTTTCATCCCAGATTGTGCGAAAGTATTAATCATACAAAGAAATGCCCCGAGCCTGGCCCAACACAAACCCAGAAGAATTATCAAAATATTAATAAGATTTAAAACATTTTGATTGACAATCATTATTACAAAAACTTAATAGATTAGCAGTGCTGGCTGATCTCAATAGTTCCAATGCCTCCATCTTTTCAGGACTAATCAAGCTTCTTTTTGAAGTAATTATTAGGCCAGAATGAGAGAAATCTTATACTCTATTCTTGGCTTTTTAAAGAAGAGTTTTCAGTACCACTGTTTGACAAATCAAGTGTCCATCTCTTGATAACTTCAAAGAGCTCGAGTTTAAACTTTCTTTGGTCCTCTATACCAAAGTAAACGCATTCTCATACAGCATAAATCTATTTAATTGTTCCCTTGCTTGTTCACAAATAATTGTCAGATTAAATAAAACGTTGTTGAATGCTTGCCAATTAACGTAGATTGCACGAATTTACGCAATTATAAATTATCATTCAGCTCTGAATTATAATTCATAGGAAGAAATTAGGTTCATTTAATAATCTGAGAAATATTATCATCAATTTCGCGCGTATGAAATTTGCTATCTTAATACATTAGTAAGACAATGAAATCATAAATTCGGACGTTTCTTTATCATCTAGAAAGGCATCTATGATCAATCTCTGTCAGGAAGGCTTTGTCTGACATTTCACTATTGCATATTATGTTGTTGATATCTTAAACCACTTGCAAGGATTTTTAAAAATTTTATTCCCGACGTCGATTTTTCAATAGAAAAATGGAAAGTGTCTATTTCAAGCACGTTTTACACCAAAACCTATTAATCTATAAAACCATCTATGCTGATTTATTGCTGTTTAAATCGCGCTATTTCATTTTGTTGTAAAGCATGTAATGAACTTGCAAATTGAATTATCGCACAACACTTATTTTGAAGCAAATCAATTTAGTTTTCCTCCATTGAGTGGTGTGCAATTAAAATGATTCAAATTTCTTGCGATGTTTGTTTATGTCAATCTAGAAACAATAAGCAAGCAGTCTTAATTTAGAGAGCAATTAGTTCATGTATTTTCGTCTGATTTGCAAGCTCTTTACAACATCCTGGAGAACTTCAATAGCTCTTTCACAAGTTTTAATATTAAAAATAACTATTGCATAATATACCAGTATTTATAAATTACAACGCGCTTTTTTATATAGCAACTAATGCTCAAAGTAATGCAGCATATATGACACTTTTGATGTAATATTATAATAATATATTTATTACTATTTAACCCTTATCACTAATTTCAATCAAATTACGTGGTTTACATTTCTTAGCTTCTGTTTGAGGTTTGATATGAATTCAAGACGCCTTTGCTATCTGAATGCGTGTGCTACACTTGAAATTTTGATGGAAAATGAGACACAAATACAAAGTGATTCTGATAGTGATGAAGACAATGAGTCTACTGTGGAGGCTGTTCCAGATAATGCTGTAGATAACAATGTTACTGATGTAGATGATGATATATCAATTGCTGAAGAATGCACTGAAAGTGACGACAGTGACACGGAAAATGTGCTGATAAGAGGAAGCACTGAGAGCAGCGATTCGGACAGTGAACATAATCAGGCTTACACTGCGAATGGAATTACTTTCAAAGATGATGAGCTTCCTACTCGAACTAGGCGACGCAATATTCTTACAGAGGTACCAAGAACACTGTCAACTCCTACAGCAGAGGTAGATGCCTTTCGGTTATTCTTGAGTGAGGAAATAATGCGTACTATTTTGCGGTTCACAAATCAAAAACTAACACAGCTGCAACGAACAATTTCCTCTGAAAAAAGATTCAATTTTTGCTCAACTTTCAACATGGAAGTTTTCTGAAGCCCTTTCGATTATTATACGTGCTAGTTGTGACATAGATAATTTCACAGAACTCGACAATTTATGGAAACTGGGTGATAGCAAACCGTTTTACAGGGCAACAATGGCTTTGAATCGCTTCAAATTTTTCTTGCGAGCAATAAGATTTGATAATATAAACACGCGACAGCAAAGAAGAGAAACTGACAAATATGCGCCTGTTAGGGAAGTTTGGGATTTATTTGTGCTGAATTTACGCAGATTTTATATACTTGATGATATTCTTACAATTGATGAACAACTAGTTGGATATTCTTACAATTGACTAACACATACATGCCGTCAAAACCACGAAAGTATGGTCTAAAAACTTTTTCGGTTTGTGAAGCAAGTACAGGTTATATGCTGAATGCTTATATTTATGGAGGTCGACAAAATGGACAAGGAATTCATCGAAATTTGGCTTATGATGTTGTTATGTTGTTATGTAAACCATTTTATGGCACTGGGCGTGAAATTTGCACATATAATTTCTTTACCAGCCACAAACCGTCAGTTGATTTAGCAGCAAAACAGTTGACGCTTCTTGGGACAATTAGGGCCAATCGGAAGGAAATTCCAACAATCATGAAAGTTCGCCGGGCTGTGAAAGTTCGCCGGACTGTTTGATCACGCAAATATGATAACTATTGTTGCATACCAAGCAAAGCGAAACAAATCTGTTATTCTCCTCAGCTCATCACATACCACAAGACAAATTGCATCCCAAAATAACAATAAACCTGTCATAATCTTAGATGATAACAAAGCAAAAGGAGGGGTAGACATATGCGATGAAAACTTGAAAGAATTTAGTGTTCGAAGGAAAACAGTCAGATGGCCACTTCTTTTTTTACAACATAATAGACAGTACGACCAACAATGCTTTCATCTTGATCCGCAAAAATGGATATCAATGCTCAAAAAAATGTTCTTGAAGAACTTGTTGTTCCAACTTGCCCATCCTTTTGTCTCAACTAGGCTTTCTTTTCCAAGAATTAAGCCATCTGTTAAGCATGCTGTCATAGAATGTGGGTTTATTCTCGCTGTCACACAGACAAAGCAAAGAGCAGCATCAATGCCAAGAAGATATTACTTATATCAGAAGAGCACTTGGTCAGATTGTTTCAGATGCGGAAAACCAATGTGCCCATTTCACTGAAATTTGACAAAAATGGCAGTTTGTCGCATATGTACATGAATATACTGCCACTGATAATCACATTTGCCTCAATTTGTACTTTTAATATTTCATTTGTAATTCTCTTGTAAATAAAATGATTTTTTAGAGAAATTTTGAAAAAATTTTATTGACTACAAAATATAGGCACAAGTACTATAAAGGTTGTAGTTTTAAACGAACTGATAAGGGTTAATAGACGCAAGAGAATTTTCAAGAAACTATGAAACATTTCTCCAATATCTATTCGTATTAAAATATACATGTGCATTAATGAGACAAATCTTATTGATTAACTGTGGTTACTGACTGATATGATTCTTAGTGTGTTTAGTAGATCCGCTCTTCGACGCTATCCTCTAACGCATATGACAATCACAATCGTTGATAAACAAATATAGAAAGTATAGTAATTAATTTTGGTCTTATTCAGCGAATTCCAACTGTCTGCTAATTTTGTTGTGTATTTTGCTATGAGAAAGATATTTTAAAAAAATCTCTCAGATGATTCCACTGATGTCCAAAAAAGTTTATATAGTGATTTGTATTACATCTGGGAATATTAGCATTTTCAAAATTATTTTGAATAATGGCCTGAATAATTTACTTAATATTTATATTACTCATAAACAACACAAAATTGTAATTGTAAAAACCCCAAAATCATAGTCACTAATGATATGCTGAGAGCTAAAGTTATAGTAACTAGGAGATGATTACCTCTTGAAGCATAATACTCAAGTTGTTTGATATTATTTTAGTCAAAAATGAGATTCTGCATTTGTTATGCATTCAAAAATATTTAGTGATAGGCAAATTAATCCAAAATAGAGAAGAGTGACTAATAATATGGTATGGGTATTTCAGATTTATCTGTGAATATTTGGCAAACGTCTAAGTATTATATTATATCATTCCCAAATTTAAAAATGAAACGCATAATTATATTTCAATATCTTTAAAATTATATATAAATGCAAATTGTTTAGTGTGTAGTAAAATTGGAATTTGGAAAATTTCTGGAATTCAAACTGCATAGAATACTTTTAAATTTGTCTGCTAAAAATTAATTCTGAAAAAAGGAATTAAGGATTGCGTTTTACTAAATTTTAAATTTTACTGAAAAGAAATGGCTTTGAAGANTGTTTGATCACGCAAATATGATAACTATTGTTGCATACCAAGCAAAGCGAAACAAATCTGTTATTCTCCTCAGCTCATCACATACCACAAGACAAATTGCATCCCAAAATAACAATAAACCTGTCATAATCTTAGATGATAACAAAGCAAAAGGAGGGGTAGACCGATGCGATGAAAACTTGGAAGAATTCAGCGTTCGAAGGAAAACAGTCAGATGGCCACTTGTTTTTTTTACAACATAATAGACAGTGCGACCAATAATGCTTTCATTTTGATGCGTAAAAATGGATACCAATGCTCAACAAAACTGTTTTTAAAGAACTTGTCATTTCAACTTGCCCATCCTTTTGTCTCCACTAGGCTTGCTTTTCCAAGAATAAAGCGATCTGTTAAGGATGCTGCTATAGAATGTGGGTTTATTCTCCCTGTCGCACAGTCACAGCAAAGAGCAACATCGCGCCAAGAAGATGTTACTCATGTCAGAAGAGCACTCGGTCACATTGCTCTAGATGCGGAAAACCAATATGTCCATTTCACCGAAATTTGACAAAAATTGCAGTTTGTCACATTTGTACATGAATATACTGCCACTGATAATCACATTTGCCTCAATTTGAACTTTTTTTATATTTCAATTGTCATTGTCTTGTAAATAAAATGATTTTTTAGAGGAATTTTGCAATTTTTTATTGACTACAAAATGTAGGCACAAGTACTATAAAGGTTGTAGTTTTAAACGTATTGATAAGGGTTAAAGAATGCATTCACATGAGATGTATTACAACAAAATAGATATGTATGAATATAATATATATATATATATATATATTGGATTGCTATGTTGATGCTAGTTGGTGACCCTCATATGTCAAAGAACACTCTCTTTTGGTTCTCTAAACTTCGACACCTTCTTGAAATCATAAGTTTTACTATATTTGCCAAGCTCTGCCACCTGTCATACCAAACTTTATTAACTATTACTCTATTACTGGATAAATTCTTAAGCCTTCATGTACTAATATGGACACCTACCACCTGTTACAACTGCTATATCTCCCTCTCTCCCGGCTTACTCATAAATATGGTGAACTATACTCTCAAGTTTGAAAACTCTCAACAAATCCGAACTCATGGATATCATAATGGATAAAAAGGTTAAATTTCTAATTTGGAAGAAAAAATGGAAGACTTAGAAAAATGCTTATCTCAAATTGAGTAGCCCCAATCAGAACCCAACTATGTCACACAACAACAATTCCTAAATTTAGAGTCGTCTATTCAAGAAAATTTAAATGTTTTTTGAATGAACATATTAGAAACAGTGACAACACTGATGCAACCACAACAAAGCTCAGGCTCATACTCTCACCCACAACCACAGCCACCTTTGCCACTGTCAAGCCTGCCTCATTGCAGACTGCCACCGGCTCCCACACCTCTGGCAGCTGCAGACACAAGTCTCAACACGAGATCTAGAAAAAGAATATCAATGCTACCAGACCAACCAATGAAAACAGATATAAAAATAAAAAAATGCCCCAAACATTTACAGGAAAATTCGACATAAAAGGACAAACCTTGTGAGTGGATATTGCTCTTTAAAATCTATCTAGTGCAACAGCATGGAACAAAACAAAACGGAGCCACTCAAATGCCTCTCTTTCTCAAGGATTGAGCACTACAAGTCTACCTCAATCTTGACACCACAACAAAAGCCAACTATGACAAACTAGTCACAGCCATCAGCGATCACTTTGATAATGAATGTACACAGAAGCAATACTGGATGCAATTATATACATGTTGCCTAGAAAAAGATGAGGACACTATCAGCTATATTTATAAAGTTGATCATCTGCTACGTCTATCTCAAGAAGAAGACAGGTACTACCACAGTCCATGAAAACACGATTCAAAAATAAGTGTGACATTGAAAACTACATAGACACCCACATAAAGAAGGCAGTCAAAATACAACTCACTCTAGAAAACAATGAAAGGGTCAATTGGCAAAGAGGATACCAACCAACAACCTTGTTCCAACCCCACCACACACCCATGAAAAAGGAAAAATTACAAAACGAAATCAAGGAAAAACCAGAAGACTTTCCCTTTGTCAAATGCAAAAAATGTGGTGAAAAAGGTCACCTGAAACCAGAATGCAAAAAAATCATATATCTCGTCAATGAAGACAGCTATCACACAGCTGAAGACCTGGAACACCATGAACAGTCCAACACCACTGAAGAAGATTTAAACGAATAAGGGCAATGGCTAAGGAATTGTTGATCATCACAGACCTATTGGAATGAAACTTAATTCCATTAACAATCAACAACCTCAACATTAAAGTTACAGTTGACATAACAATAATGTCAGACACATGCACCCACAACATAGGATGAAGGAGAGAAGACATTACCTCAAATGATACAAGACTAATAAGTGCATCTGGAGACTACATTAATATCAAAGGAACCATGAAAAATGCAAAAATCACAATCAACAACATCAAGTTTGAACAAGATGTCCTTCTCATTGATACAATGGACCAATAATTACCCTATGATATGATAATTTGCAGAGACTTCCTAGCAGAAAACAACTGCTTCATTGATTACTCAAACAGAACATTAACTATACAAGAGGATAAAAACATCTCAGTATCACTTGCCACAAAAGGCACTACTGCTTTGGAGTTCTCCCTAACTGAAAACTTAAGACTGGAGCCTTTCCACTGGCAAGTAGCAAAAATAATACCAAAAACAATAATAACAAATCTATATGGAATGAAAAACTTGCTAGTAACTGTTCTCAATAACATTGTATCCATTCATAATAACATAGGATAGATGCACTGCAATTCTCAACAACTTGAATCAAACTGTACCTCTAAGGCACAATACCATTACAATCACCAGCATGCCCCTGGAAAAGTATGTAACCAAGAATAACCAAGTTCTCTTCTCAACAACAGATCAAACAACAATCAGTGATAAGTACATCCTGAAATTAATGCCTGACTCTCATCCCACCTCACTGAGGAGGAATGAGAGATCATCAACAATGTCGTCAAAAGCAATGCTGCTGTATTCAACAATGAAGAAATAAGCATCTGAAAAGTGGTTGGAGTAGAACATCAAATAAAAATGGTACCACATAAACCATCACGTCAATCATGCTGAAGAGTGCCTCTGTACCTACAAGATCAATACGCCAAAACTCTATCCAAGCTATTCAATCATGGCATCTTAATAAAAAGCCACAGCCTGTATGCCTCACCAACTGTCTTTAAAAAACAGCACAAAAAACACTGCCATTGCATCAATTTCAGGCAACTTAATGACATCACAATTAAAGATGCATACCTGCTGCCATGCATAGATGACATCCTCTACAATGCAGCCAAGCATAAATTCTTCTCCACACTCAACCTCTGCAAAGCCTATTGGCACGTACCCATGAGAGAAGAAGATATTGGAAAAACTGCCTTCATCACACCATATGGCCTGTTCAAATAGCTCTACATGGCCTTCAACTTATGCAATGCTTCTGCAACTTTCCAATGCTATGTCACAAAATTCCTAACCAAAGAAAATTGTAAACTCTCTGAGGGTATAGCCACATACATCAACGACATCTTGATAGGCTCAACCACCATCACAGAGCACACAAAAGAGCTAAACACAACACTACAACTACTTCACAACTCTGGCCTATGAGTAAATGCAAAGAAGTGTATGCTCACCAAACATAATAAATGTTCATTCCCAATCTTGCTGAAGAAACCAAACACATGTCAAACTTACTCAAGAAACCACAACAATTCGCCTGGACATGGGAACACAAGAAGAGCTAAATATGTTAAAAAAGGCAATTAAAAACATTGAATCACTAAATTCACCAAAACTGGCAGATCTGTTCACTACTAGACTGTGATGCCAGTACAGTTGCAATCAGCTCAACACTCAGCCAACTACAAGATAGAATCAAAAAACCAATACAGTTGTTGAGCTGAAAACTACATGATTAGCAAAAAATCTACAGAGCTACTAAACTTGAAATGTTAGCCCTCATTGAGTCACTGAAGAAATTCTGCTACTTTTTGATAGGAGAGAAAACATTTACAGTATGAACAGACAACAGCAGCCTATGTTGGGCTCAAGAAATACACTGGAGATCACTCAAATATCGTAGTGAGATGGATAGAATACCTGCACAACTACAACTTCATGATAGAACATCACAAAGGCAAACTTCATACAAATGCCAATACATGGACTGCCCTGCCTCAATACCAAAGAGACCTAAAAAAAGAACATGGTCCTCCACGACAATTTCACTTCATACCACAATGCCAATCCCATTCAAACCCATGCTTTTGATCTTCATCAAAGAAGAAATAACATCAAACAAAATAGCAAAAGCCCAGGCCAATGACAAAATCCTCTGCCAGATAATACAAAATGTTAATGACCCTACATTCATCATGGACTTGATGTCAACACACTATTATTGAAAACACACATGGAAACTAAAGGTGGGTTTACAGCTTATCAATGAATTATAATACCTCTAAATTGAGAAGAATGCATTGTTGGTGATATGCTGTTTACAGCATCTTAATTGAACTTGTTTATCACACTTTTATTTGTTATTGATACAGCGTTTACAGCTGACTAATCCCAATTGAATGTTATAATTCAAAACATTTGAGATTAGAGACATCCCACAGAAACGTTTATTCTTTAACTTTTTCAAGTGATCCTTCCCTGTTGCATGCCTAGTTTCAAATGAATATAATTGATTCAATGTTTACACTAGCGTAATGACTCATTATGAAAGGAATGAAAGACGAAATATCAAAAGTGGTTTGATCACGTCTTTCATCTCAATTGTGGAAATATGATTGTCTTTCAAGTGTTTACAGCAGTATTAGCACAATTGATAAGCTTGATTACGCATTCTTTTGATTTCATCTTTCACAGCTGTTTACAGCTGAATTTGTGCTATTGAGCACTTGATTGCGAAATATTATATTTCATTGATAAGCTGTAAACACACCTTAACAGATTCTGGCATCTTATATGCAGCAGCAAAAATGCAGAACTTAATTGCATTACCAGAATACTATAAAAGAGAAGTCATCAAAAAAATCCACTAACAAGGACACAAAGGGGTCTACCAGATGGAACTAACCATTCATGAAAATTTCGTCACCCCCTATTTAAGACCAACTATAGAAGACGTTATAAATGTGCATTCTGCTCAACACATTTCATTTCCCAGGACAATGAGCCCCATTAGAAAAAATCTCAGCTGAACACATGAGCTCAATAGTAAATGCTGACATAGAACTATCACAAGACAATGAAGGCTACTCCTATGTATTGGTCATGGTTGACCACTTTACAAAGTACTGCAAAATGATACTGCTATTAAACATAAAAGCATCAACAGTCACTGAAGCAGTCATCAACAACTGGGTGTGTATATTTAGCCCAATGACTCAACTCATAATGGACCAAGGCAAACAATTCAAGAGCTCTCTATTCTAATCACTAGCAGAAAAATTGGAAATCCTACACACCCACACAATGATAAACCACCCTCAAGCCAATGGCGCAGTCAAAAGAGTTAATCAAACACTCCTCAAATTAATGAGAACAATTACATCACAAGTAGGAGGAAAGAAATTGCAAGAAATATTGCCAATGATCGAGTATTTCTACAACACATCAACACACTCAACAACCAAGGTCTCACAATACAAAGCAATGTTCAGCCACAAAGTTCCAACTCCTGTCTCCATGCTATTCCGTGGTTACATGGGCACAATTGACAACAATTACATTAAAACACTAATCAACAACATAGCAAAAACACACAAAATAATGTGTGCCCAAGCAGAAAAAAGTGCTATCCATCAACAACGCCAATTCAATAGAAAAATCTATGGAGAACCCCACAAAATTGGCGACAAAGTATTCATATACACACCCGGAGTAATCAGATGAAAAACAGGTCTGCAAACTTTTGTTCAACTGGGAAGGACCTTGTACAATCACGAAAGTATTGCCACACAACAATTATGAACTAGACAACAAGAAAATAACACACTTCCAAAACATCAAATGAATGTCTCATGACATAGAGCATGCCAGAATATCTAAACTCAATGAATTTGAACTAATAAAATCTGATAAAGACGAATTTTATCTAACTCCTGGTTGCAGAAAATTCTCTGAAGAAACCTTTGATGATGAATACAAACAAAAACTTTCTTCTCCCATAAGTTTGCACACACAACCNACAATTACATCACAAGTAGGAGGAAAGAAATTGCAAGAAATATTGCCAATGATCGAGTATTTCTACAACACATCAACACACTCAACAACCAAGGTCTCACAATACAAAGCAATGTTCAGCCACAAAGTTCCAACTCCTGTCTCCATGCTATTCCGTGGTTACATGGGCACAATTGACAACAATTACATTAAAACACTAATCAACAACATAGCAAAAACACACAAAATAATGTGTGCCCAAGCAGAAAAAAGTGCTATCCATCAACAACGCCAATTCAATAGAAAAATCTATGGAGAACCCCACAAAATTGGCGACAAAGTATTCATATACACACCCGGAGTAATCAGATGAAAAACAGGTCTGCAAACTTTTGTTCAACTGGGAAGGACCTTGTACAATCACGAAAGTATTGCCACACAACAATTATGAACTAGACAACAAGAAAATAACACACTTCCAAAACATCAAATGAATGTCTCATGACATAGAGCATGCCAGAATATCTAAACTCAATGAATTTGAACTAATAAAATCTGATAAAGACGAATTTTATCTAACTCCTGGTTGCAGAAAATTCTCTGAAGAAACCTTTGATGATGAATACAAACAAAAACTTTCTTCTCCCATAAGTTTGCACACACAACCAAAATCTAATATCTTTAATAAAGAATGGTCTATTAACATCACAACATTGCCTTTAGATCCATTGTATGATGAAATGCAAAGCAGTAACTCTCAAACCTCACAGTCGCTCAAAATCAACTAAACAGCAATTGAGTGCACCTGGATCTCCTTGCAGGACGTCCTCAGGGTCCTTCAGTGTACTTGATCCTACCTTGGACATCTCTAGCTGCAAGACGTTCTCAGCTACCAATGATAAGCAGATGCCAACTACATTGTCATCCACAATACACAAATAGAGCACCAAGCCTTCAACAAATATACCTAGCAAACATTGTATTCTCACTCAAATTCCTTCTCTTACATCATCTACAACTAGCAGTCAACAAGAATCTCCCTTCCAGGAAAGACAACAGAAACTTTCCATCATTGAAGAAGAAATGATCCACCCATATTTCATTGCATTACACTGCTGCCAATACATAACCCACAACAATATATCAGAAGAAACTCACAAAGCCATATCAACTATCTTAACCGTGGGAGAAAACTCAGCCAGCAGCAAAGCACTACCAACTGTCATAGACAAGGAGAAACGCCCAATGGTTAACACAATCATCTTCTACTCTGAGTCATTTCTACTCAAACTCACAAGAGATTACTATAAAAGCAAGGTGCACACAACCTTCAATAATAACATCCATCTCAAATCTGTTCTAAAATTGTTAAAAAACAGAAGGAAATGCAAAAATCTAGAGTGCCTCAACGTTGATTGGTCATCACTAAATCTGGTATAGATACTCAAACAACATGAGAAATAAGACCCAAAAATGGTATAACGTCTAAACCTCATACTAGTTGAGGCCCATGCTTACAATATCACAGTAAAACTTCTATTATGTTGAAGACATGCCACCACTGCCCAACAATGTCCTCAACCTGGAAAGTTATCTGGAGTCATTTTTCATCATCTGAAAAACTACATTAGCTAGAACAACAATTGAGAGGACACCATCAGTCACAAATCTGATACTTATTGACATATTCATGCATCACTCAATGCCCCAATACCACATCATCACAGAGCAACAACTAGCCATAGACGCAATGCTGCTTGCTCAAACACATGAAATTATTGATACTACCAGTTTACTAGTAGCTACAACAAAAATCACAACGCAATTCTCATTCCAACAAAAGCAAGGCTCCATAAACAAAATCAACGAATGTTGGAAAACAATGAAATCCAAACAGATTACAGAAGAACTATGGCCATCAATCAACATAGAGTTGCTGTCTCAACACTATACAGAAAACGTCGAAAAACTTTTATCCCAAATTATTGAAGCCACAGATTTCAACATCAAAGAAGACTTCCAATCACAAATTTTTGTGGAACAGCAAGTACCTGAACTAACTACAACATCTGCACTATGGCTGATATCAATCTTACTAACAGAAAACCCCACCTTGCTCCTGCCAGTCTCAAAAGCAAAATGAACCACACTTGCAAAGCAATGATGCTACACAATCGCCCCATATCCAGAAAAATGAAAAATTGGCTATTGCAACCAACAAGAGCTCCCACCTCTCCACTCAAAAAATTCCAGCAAAGCATCAACACCTATGAGAAAACTCTACTCAGCATCATTAACAGAGAAAACGCTTTTGGACGCACTTCACCAATAATTCTACAAAACACTCTTGGCATTCATGAAAACAACATGTATTTTCTACACCCACACACATGAAAATATATGTGGGGAGCAACTGTAGGGTCGCACTTCACTAAAACAAATGATATATACGGACCCCTATCAACAGAAATACTACAAAGAAAAATGCCACACAGTGTGCAATCATTCTTACAACTCTGTCAAAACCATAACATCAAAGAAAAAAAGGAAGGACCCTACAGCTTGACGCAAATCACCGTGGAAACCAACAACATACTTCGTCACTTCAAACCCATCAAGGTCATCAACCTAATACCAAAAACCGAAATAATGCTTGAACAAGAAGAACAACTGCTTGCTGAATCGTCACTACAACTCTCCCCACACATTCAATGTCTACTAGAAAACATTACAAATGAAAAAATTTTGCAAACAGAAAAAATACACACCCCTACATAGATTCGTGCTGAACACCAAAACCTTCTTATCAACAAATCTATCCTTAACAATAAAAACCAATTACAAATCACACTGATTCAATACCCAGCCACAAAAGTCTCTGACATTGAACTCATAAAGCTAAACATGTTCACAGAATCTTACAACAAAGCAGATCTCAAAACCCTAATTACGCCTAACCAACAAGTGGCATTTGACATTGAGTGTGCATCTGCCCATTTCCTCATCCCATGGAAAATGAAACAAGCTCTCATGAAAACATCTCCTCTAAGAGTGATCAGAGAAATCAATCACAAATCAATTAACTATCCTTTAACATTCAGCATGGCCCAAATTACACAAACTACAGGAAACTGGATTCAACTAGAGAAACAAATTGCAACAGCAAAAAATTTTTGCATACCTCGGAAAATAATTGGCGTCCCCATCATAATTCTGTACACCAAAGACAAATGAATCAAGCCTGTCAAACACAACATACCATTGCACAGACTCTACTTCAACTCGGGTCAAGATATCATAAACTTCAAAAAGACCCACAGCCTCAAAGACACTGCTAACGCACTTAGAGAAAGCAACCAAGCTTACGGCCTCCTTGTTGATTCAAAAAATGCACCAGAAAATATATTCAAAAAAGGTTGCCACATTTGACAACAAATCCTCAGTCTCAAAGAAAAACTGGCAAAGAAAAAATTCAAAAACCTCACACTTTTCACCAGCAGCAACGAAATAATATGGGCCAACCTTATAAAAGAAGATCTAAAATACTACAATGTCTCAAGAAGAGTGGAAATAGTAACTATGATATGAGCTGACATAAATGACCCTGATATCTTCCAAAGAAGAATAAACAACTTACAACAATCAATCAGCATCCCAGCACTAATGAAGAGCCTAGGTTACATACAATACCACAAAATGCTAACAACGGAAATCAAAACCCTTGCTTATCTCAGTTGTGAACAAGAAATAGCTGAAACACACGTATATTGGAACTGTTGGACAACACCCACAATCTCATAAGTCAACCTTCGAAGTAAAACCCCCACTGTCATAATAGGGTATCTTAGGGGTGGGCTGTACAATCGGGACCTCTAAGCAGCAGCAATTCACATTGTCGCTGCTGGGAGTCATTGCTTCCACTAGTAGTAGAGGCCGCGAGAAGCCCTTCTCACTTTTTTCTGATTGGTCGAGAGGTGGGGAGAAGCCCTTCTCACTTTTTTCTGATTGGTCGAGAGGTGGGCAGAAGTCTGTTACACTTTTTTGTGATTGGTCGAGAGGGGTGGCCTTTGACCTGAGACGCAGTGGATATTGGCGGGGGGTGTTTTACTGACGTCATGGATGTACTTTTACTAGTTTTTGTGTTATTTATGTGACCTAATTTAGTTTGCATTTTTTTACTTTTTAC
>CABFPE010000457.1:231389-247616 GCA_900660155.1 Hofstenia miamia
TGTTGTAGATATTTCAATATCACAAGCTTTATTTATTTTCTTACCTTTTTCTAATTGGTTTATTTGTCTTTCTGTTAAAAGACATGGAAGGGAAGTTCCTTGACTAGTATTACTAACCCTTAAAGTTATAGGACTTGAATCAATGCCAACAAAACTATCCAATGACGTCAGAGATACACCCCCATCAATATACATGGTCAATTATTTATGTAATATGTCCGCCAGGGTCAAAGGTGAATTTATGCCACCTCGTCTTGCCCAAGTCATTCTACTCACGTGCCTCTAGCCCAAGTCACCCAGTCTACAATAATACATAAAAATTTTTACTATTTTGATTGATTTAGTTATTCTAAAGATGAAGAGATGGGGTCAGAAGAAAACATCAATGTGAAGAGGAGCTTACAACTTTGGAGTAAGAAATGTGAGGAGTATGGAATGATGAAGCAGTAATTGGGTGAGGACTGGAGTGATTCTTTAGGATCTAAGTTATTTGTTTGATTCCATTGCCAGAAAGATGAATCCCATCATGGGGTAAGAGACTACAATCAATCGTTCTTCATGATAACATGAATTTTTTTAAGACAGGGATGACATTGAACTTGTTTGATGTGACGCATGAAAGGACTTTGTTAAATTTATCAATAGTGTGATTTTGTTGTAAGAGTGAATATTTGGAGACTTGTGTAATTTCTAAGAAGTAGATGAAACGTTGTGAGAGTTTAAGATGAATCTGTTCAACTAGATGATTGATATTTGATTTGGAGTTTATTGCATAATTAGGCCAGTGTTTAGAAAGACAGAATTGACATGAACTTTTGGATATTGGGAGATCTTTTCAGCAAGACATCTAGAATTGTGGCCAGGTGGGGAGATGGATGAGGGTGGTTTGGTTAGGTAGAAGATTATGTGAGTGGACATTTCAAAGGATGCTGCTTCCAATGATTAATGAGGCTGTACCAGGTTTGATTGATTTTACTTGACTTCATTGTTTGTCAAATTTTCTTCCTGGAAACTGGGGTGGATTTTTGAAAGAAACATAGCAATGCCCAGAGGGAGAATCAAATGTTTGTGTTGAACAGGATGCATTGCTTGAGCAAGCAGATTTGGAAGGATGAGATTGTGTTGCAGCATTGGAGACAGAATTGAGTGAGCTTTTGAAAAGAAGTAGAAGAGCTTCAGTGGCATTTTTTTTGTTGAGGAGAGAGAACATTTGATGCAGTGGCATTTTCTTTTTATCTTTGATTAGACAAGATGCAGCATCAATTGTCAGCACACAAGCAAATAGCTTTTTGCATATTGCTTCTGTGAGTGAGAAAGAAACCTGATCCTCCACAGCCAGAGCAAGCATAATCATAATAATAATAATATTATAATAATAAAAATAATAATAATAATAATAATGTGGGCAGGGAGTCCAGTTGGGAAAGATTTGTAAGCTGAGGTTAAGCAACTGTGATTTTGGTTACAAACTGGGTGACTTAGCTCACAGGGTAGAAAGCACTCTAAATCCTTTGTTGGCAACTTCCTAGGACAATGTGAGTCCAAAATCATACACAATTCTAATCACTGATGAAAAGTCATGAAAGAGCAAAGGCCTTCAGTCCCCAAGAGGCCTTCAATGGTCAGGGGTGCTAAGAATCTCCAGGCAACAGGCTGACTCCACAATTGTTGTAACAACGTTGTTTTTGTGGTGTATTGGTGTTTAATAGGGGTTGAATTGTTTGAGTGGCATTTATAGTGCAGATTAGTGGCAGTGTACAATTCCATCTAGCAAAAAAATATTTAAAAATAGGAATAATTTTAGTATTATGACAATTTGAAGATAAATTTTTTAAAAACTGCATTTTTGTTAATTTGTCATTTTATAGTGAAAAGACGTTGTTTTGTAATGTTGTTTTAGTGCTGTTATTATGTTGTTCAGCGATGTTGTTATGACAGTTCTATGTTTACTGGGGAGGCTGGCAGGTCAGGTCAGAAAGTTGAAGCTGGATGAGAGTAAAGGAAAAAGAAGAGCTGAACAGAAAAAGCAAAAGGAAAATGAAGTAGCAGATGTAGTAGCAGAAGTAGTAGTAGAAACAGCAGAAACCACAGATGTAAAAATAGAAGCAGCAATCAAGGAAAGGATGAATGAAGAAATTTATGAGAGAAGTAGGCTGCCAGTCCAAAGAAGAATTAAGAAAAGCAAGTTAGTAGTAGAGACAGCAAATGTCAATAAAGTGTTGGAAATTATAGATGCTAGGAGTGTCTAAGAAATAGCTTAATGTATGCAGGTACATGGGAGGCACTGAAGAATGTAGGTATGGACAAGAAGAAGAAAAAGCAACATGAAGCTAAGGAAGACAGAAAGGAAGGGAAAGAAGAATTGAGAATAAAGTGCCAAAGATTAGGCAGTAAATAGGGAGGATCAGGTGCAGGGTAGGTAAGTGGAAAACTATTGAAACTGCAAGAGAAGAGGTAAAGAAGAAATTAGTTGCAGAAGCTGAGAAACTAAGAAAATATAGAGCAAGAACAAAGCAAGCTAGAGACAATATGAAGTTTAAGACCCAAGAAGGAAGATTCTACAAAGAACTAAATGCAGGAGAAAAGGCTAGAGCATGCAAGATTGCAGGAATGTTCTGGGAGGATATATGGGGAAGTGGGGAACCAGAGATAGAGAGTGAGCAGATGCAGAAGGAGTTCAGACAAGAAGAAGAAGTAATCACAACTGCAACCTGAAGGAGGCTCTAAAGAAGATGAAGAATTGGAAGGCACCAGGCAGAGATAAAGTACATGGGTATTGGCTGAAGAAGTTCACAAGTGTTCATGAGGGACTTGCAGTAGCATTGGAGGATTGTGTGGTGAGTGGGTGCCCAGAGTGGATAGTAGTGGGAAGGACATTTTTGATAAAAAAGGACCCAAAGAAAGGCAGTGAGGCAAGCAACTTTAGGCCAATAACATGTCTGCCAACTTGGAAATTGCAAACATCTGTGATTTCAAGTAGGCTGGCATGTTGCTTAGAACAGAACAGGTTGATATCATAGGAGGAGAAGGGATATAGTACAGAGAGAGAATGCAAAGATCAGTTGTTAATAGACCAGGGAGTGGTGGAGAATTTAGCAATTGCATGGATAGACTACAGGAAGGCATATGACAGCATATCACATAGATGGTATTGAGGATGCAAGAGGCCAATAGAGTTTCACAGAAATGGTTTGAGTTTCTAGGGAGAGAGATGGGAAGTGGCAGACTGAGATAGATGGGCATAGGTTGAGCTTTAGATGGGGTATATTCCAAGGAGACAGCTTAGCACCACTACAGTTCAGAGTTAGCTTAATCCTATCACAGAAAAGTTAAAGGAGACAGGCATATGGTATAAGATGGAGAAGAATGGTAGAGAGCAGTGAGTCACCTATGATACATGGGCAACCTGAAGATGTATGCTAGTTCAAGGAAGCTGTTGCAGAAGCAAGTGGAGACATTGGAGAAGGCAAGCAAAGATTATGGGTTGGAATTTGGATTAGGAAAGTTTGCAAAAGTAATTAGACAGAGAGGCAAGGAAGATACTAGCAGCAGAGAGAGCATTCAACTTAAATGGAGATGTAGATAGGCTGTACATGGCAAGGCATAAAGGAGGGAAACTACTGCTGAGTGTAGAGGAAACAGTAGAAGGAGAAGCACTAGAGCTAAAGGAATATGTAGAAGAGCAAAATAAGGGGTCCCTACTAGAGGTCACTAAGGAATTAAGGAAGATATGAACTGAGAATTAAAGAAAAAAAGCATAACAGAGTAGGATGGATGGAGAATACTGGAGGAACACAGAAAAATGTGACAGAGAAGAAAGCAACAACTGGTTAAAGAAGGCAGGACTATAAAGAGAAACACAAGCACTGATAATGGCAGCCTATGAGCAAGCAATATAACAAACTGCGCAAAGAAGAATGGAAGTAAGTGATAAGTGTAGACTATGTAAGAAAGAGGCAGAGACAGTAGATCATCTTATAGCAGGATGTGAGAAGTTGGCACCAAATGAGTATAAGTTCAGGCATGACAAGGTGGGAAGAATGGTACATTGGAGCTTGAGCAGGCAGCATGGGTTAGAAGCAGGAGACCACTAATACAAGCACAAGCCACAAGGCGTCATAGAAAATGAGAATTTTAAAATACTATGGGACTTCAACCTACAGACAAGTAAGGTAATAGAAGCATGGAGGCCAGACATAGTAGTGGTAGACAAAGAGAAAACAGTGGGAACAGTAATAGACATAGCACTACCAAAGGACAGAAACATAGAAAGCAAGGAGAAAGAGAAGATACACAAGTACATGGAGTTGGCAGAGGAAGTAGAAAGACTGTGGACATTAAAGAAGGTTAAAGTAGTCCTGGTAGTTGTAGGAGCACCAGAGGCGCACCCAGAGGGAGGAACTGGGGGAATGTTCCCATTCTCAACAGAGCACAGATGCTTCCATTCCTCATGAAATGTATGCTGATATGATAACATAGTACATATATATTAAGCATTGTTTCAAATATATCTGCAGGGGTAATCAATAATTAATTGATGTTGCAATTATTACAATAATTGGAAATCGATTAATCTATTGAATACTTTAGAAGAAGAAAAATTACCAATAATTTACAATTATTTAGGTTCACTAAGAACGTTCTTACAAGCATTAATGGATAAAAATCTAGGTGAAACATAATAAAGTCCCAATTCGAATATCATTATTGTCCTGCCTAGTAAATTAATAAGGTATTGGCTATTGCATGTGTACAGTACAGTTTGATATTCAATTTTTATCGCCCATTTATCACATTCATTTCATATTTTTTCCAATAGAATCACTATTTTGACAATTCCATCTTTTTCTGATCAGTCAATAACATATTTAACGAGTTTCAAAATGTATTTAAGGTAAATATGTTTTGCTAAGATGTTATTTGAAACGAGTTGTACTAGATTTGGTTCAATCATGTCAAAGTCTTCTGAATGTTACATCAATTTTTTCTGTACTCATGTACTTTTCTAAGGTATATTTTCACTTTCTTCAATGAAATGATTTAATATTATTAAAAATGTTGCTGTAAAATTATTTTTTTACCGTTGAAAATCATTGACTATTTCATTAATTGTGAAGCACATGCTCTTCCATACTCATATCATAGTTGTCTACCAGACACAATAAAATTATTGATAATGACTCCAGTACATTGTATTAACTACATTTTGTGCGTAAAGTCTTCATAGCAATGATGAAAATTAAGAGAAAAAAATATTATTAAAACCACTTAGCTAATTTGAAAACTAAGATTTATTTCAATAAAACAAGTCGAAAGTAGTCAGGTAAGACCTGACTTTGCACGATTGTATGCTCCTGCAATACCGTCTAAACAAACGAAGTCNGCAGTAGCACAGAAGGCAGCATTGTTAGGAACAGCTAGAGTCCTGAGGAAAGCTCTCAGACTCCCTGGGAACTGGTGAGTTCCCTGAGCTGAGAGGAATACCAGCATGAAGCTGTGAGAAGCAACAATAATAATAATGCATTATTCATTCTGCAAATGACATTCAGAATATAAAAAAAACATATTTATGATTCCTCAATTAAGTATTTAATCAGATTTTTAAAATCCTGTTTGGAAAAATTTGCAAGTTTTGACAACTAGCACACTTTATAGAATGGGGAGTGTTTGTCATGCAACCAGGTAAGGCAATAGTTGACCTTGAAGGCAATAAATAATGAAGAGGGTGGTCATCATGAATAGTAATCTGTTTTTTAAAATTTTTCTGTCATTTTCCAGTATCAGATTGGCAATGGATGTGTAATTGTTTACTATGCCTAATTGGATAGGTTTGTCCTGTGTCATATTGATATGGAGAAGCAGATTTTGTGGAGTTGCTGCATGCGCCTCTAGATCATATGTAATTGTATTTTTATCAGTGCTTCACAAGCATCTTGAAGTTCTAAATTACTGTATCTATGTCTTCTTAATTTAAAGAGTAAATAGACAAGCTGTGCAACTTTTGTATCAACTTGTAAACCAAAGTGATCAGTAACCATTAATCCTCAAATTTTCATCTCCTTTGAGAGTTCAAACCAGGTGTACAAGTTGATGGGATGATACTTGTATTTTTGAACTTTTCTATTATTTTTTTTATTTATTTTTATTCACAGTAAATTTGTGTTGAGTATACCAGTGCATAATAAATTCTGAAACAGCTCTAGCATCATCCTGTTGATTACATCCAAACACAATTATAATTGTCATCTGTAAATTTTGGAGAAAGTTATTCAATGACAATTCTGAAGGAATTCAGAGTTAATTTATAGCAAAATTAAAATAATTGGGAGTGTTAACAGATCCTTGAGACGCTCACAGATTTATTTGCTTCCGGGATGATAACTTCCCATTTAGAACTACTCAATGTCTCTGGTTGGTAAGAAAATCAAGACACCAGTTGGAAATATGAAGGTCCATTTCAGGATAGTTTATTACTGAGCAATAACTTGTGAATATTCCACTCTGTCAAAGGCTTTTGAAAGATCAACTGGCATAATGCTAACATATTCAAAACCCTTATTTTTATTTTGATGTAGAAGATTCTGAACACCAATTATAAGACCAATTATAGCCCCATTTTCTGAAAACCATATTGGAAATGATCAATGTGCAAGTAATAAGCATCTTTCAAGTGGAATTTAAATATTATTTGCTCCATTATTCTTGCAAGTACACTAGGAGTGACTTGAATAGGATGCAGTTTATCAATGGAAAGACTGCTGTTTTTAGGGATTGGAAAGATACGTGCTTCTTTCCATACCTGAGGAACATGGGCAGTTTTCAAGCTTAGATTACGTACATGTAGATTACAGGTATGCTAATACATGTGCATTCTCCCTGAGTACAAAAGCTGCTATACTATCACTGCCAGTTGCATGTATATTAAATGAGACAGAGAATAAAAAATCTGATGCAGTGAGAAAAGGGAATCTTTGAAATTACAAACCAATCACTCTACTGGAATTTGACTATTGCTAGAAGATTTTTGCATAAATTTATCATTGATTGTCTCAGCACAAAAAGTATCAGGAAGCCTTCTTGTGCAGTTTCAGCCTGTGAGATAGTTTGCCTGCTTCCACCAAGCTTTGGATCCATTGTAATGTTAGTAATGCTGAAGATTTTCAATCAGCATAATTTTTATGCAATCATTAATTTCTTTGGCCTTATGTGATTCAGCCCTTTGAAGGCGACTTTTCTTTTTTAGTAGATGCCATAATAATGGAGTCATATAAGGAGGGTTAAAACCAGATAGAGTAACTGTTTAAAATATGTAAAATCATATAATGTATCTTGCAATACAAACTGGTACATGTGATGCTTATAAGTTTTAAAATAACAAATTTGCAGGAACACTTTTTTCTAATGCTATAAGCGCAGATTTCTTGATTATATTTAAAGGCCTCTAACATATTAATAAGTTATACTTACTACTATTTTATTGAAAATATTTTAAATAAAATTCAACAAAATCATTTAAAATTGTCTTAAATTTAAACTTCAAAATTGTAAATAACACTTTTACAAAACTCTTACTCAATAAAATGGAGCCATTACAATATTCAATATTTATAGTGGAAGTTATAGATTAATTCTGTTTGAGATAATTACAAACTCAAAATTTTATAAGTCATAAATGAATCCATTCTTTTTTAATACTTCACTTTAAGCTTTGCGTTTTGAGCGATATTATATTTAAATATTATAAATAGGTATATTATAATTACCCAACGTTTTAATATGGTCAATAAATCAGATCATAAGATAAAATTATTCAGTTGTACACTACTAACTACTATCTTAGAATGTCGAAGTACACTATTTACAAAGAATCTATTAGTACGGAAGCAAGGAAATCTTTTATTAATCCTTGGGAAGATCGTCTTCATAAAAAAAGTTTTGGTAAAGTATTGTTTTAAGTTTTAAATTTCAATATTTTTAGGAATTATGCACTCCTCACAAGAATGAAAAGTCAACAATAAGACAAGATTGCAAGTTATTTGCAAATTCTTGCAGATAATTTTAAAACTTGCAAAGTTGTTTATAAATACTTTACAAATCTCTGTATAATACTTACATATAATTTTCAAGTTTGTGGCATATACAATGCTTAGTAATCCCTTAAATAAATATACGCCTGCTCTGAAATTAAAGTAGGGCTTAAGTTAGATACGCAAAGCTAATACCTTAGTACTCCATGTTGGTTAAAAGTTAAGAATTGATTTCTTAGTGGAAACATCGACAAAATCAGGCACCGAATTTTTGGTTTTAAAAGGGAAGCAAATTTAGACTTAAAGAAAGTATTGGCGTTATTTCACATCATCATTTCAATCAAAAATGATAATGCTATAAGATTTTGAACTAAGTGTATCGATAATTGTCGCATAATTATCTTTCTATTTCAACATTTGAATTACAAATTTTTCAATTTCTCAACTTGCCATTTCTTACTCTGGATTTAGCTGTTTTATTAATAATAGGTTTTTTTATAGCAGCCTATTTGTATGATTTAGGGAGTTTTCAACACTTGAGTATATTGTTGATGAAATTTCTGAAGCTTGTGGAGAATTTGTAACATAACAGAAAAAATGAGCAAATGATTTCATTTTTACTGTCAATGTATTGTCTCTTACATCATTTCGATATTACATAGAAGTTTTTCTCTTCGAGCTATATGTAATTCATCTATCTATTTCATATAAAGCTTTGATATATTTCTCAATGGAAAGGTTATTTAAAGGGTTGTCATATATTTTCAAAAAATTTCTGCGGTTAATTTATTTCCTTAATATATAATTTCCCCACTTATAAGAAATTCGGTTTTGCTTGTAGTTTCAGTTTTTTTCGGTTAGCTACTCATCGCTATTTGCAGATTTGATTCTTTCAGAAAAATACTGAATTGCTTATCATTTCTTCAAATTGAAAAAATTTAATATATGTTCCTGCTGTAGTAATGATAGAAGTCTTGGCTTTGCATAACTTATGATATTTAAGAACTAGTTTGGTCTGACATGCTATTTTCTGCTCATGCACAAATTAATAAACATGTCAGCTCAGGGTCAGTAGTTTTATATCTGATATAAAAACACTAATTGAAGCATACATCTAAGCTTTTATTAAACTCAAGTGACTTACTATTGCAAAATCCTTATCTAATCCTTAATTGCTTATATTATAAGTACAAGCATTGGGTTAATAATTTTGTAAAAATTCTTTCTACAATTCGGGACAGTGCTTTCGCTACATTTTTTGATAATATATTTTAGGATATTTATTAAGATGATCGTCAGTTAGTATCAGAGAGCATATGCAATGGGGTTTCAATACAATGTGAACAGAATCTGAAGTATAGATAAAATCCCTTAACAGACAATCGAAGCCTTTCCAATTAGGATTATTCAATTGTTATGATTAGGGTATTCATATGTATTCGTAAACTTTGGATGATTATACTAGTCTAAATCTAAGGCTACAAACAGTTGGCCTTTGTAAATGCTTTATATTTGATTAAGGTAGTCTATTAAACTATGCAAAATTATCGGCAAAACTATAAATTTACAAAATATATTTAAATGTGCAATCAGTAATTAAAAAACACTTCATTTATAAAATCAAATACTGTAGTTAAATGCATTTACAAACTGCTGGGATAATTAGTTAGATAAATCTAATGAGAAATTCTTCTGCGATTGGTGGCGCGCACTTCACTGCAATGATATCTTGAATCAGCTTTTCATCAAAAGTTTGGAAATCTAATCTTGTCAACATCATGGCGTAAGATCCTTTCTGGAGGGCAATTGATATGTTTTGCATGAGATGACACAGCGAGTTTGAGAATCCAGTATGAGTAGCATTTCCACATTGATCGAGTTTTGAAATGCGAATAATATATTAATAGCAGTCTTTGAACTCCCAGCAAAGACTTCAGCTGCTAAAGGAAAAAACAAAATACTTTCTTTTTCGCATGAATTTACGTGAGTGTGATATTTCCTTTTTTTTTGCTTGGCTAATTCCATAACCTGCTTCTGAAGATGCATTAGTTAAATTTGATGGTTGCAGTGGGTTGCCCGCCAAGACAGGAAGTAAGGAAAATATCACCAGGACGTGATAGACTATTTGAGATTAAAAAGTTTTTTCACATGCTGGTGAACTGCAGAACTACAAATAGAATATATGCGATGCCTAAGATGATCGCTTATGCCTAATTCTATCGCCATGATCACTTGAGATATACAGGATAACAGAGGAGCAGAATTGGCACATAAAGATTAGCATAGACGATAGCAGGAAGCAACGCGAGTTGTTCTGGTCGAAGGTAAAATCCAAGTTTCTTTATTGGTGTTATTGTTAACCAAGATCCGGAATATGGAATGAAAGGGACTAAATACGTGTTTTCTCTTGAAGAGAAGATGCATTAGAGACAAGATTTTCGAATCTTTCTTTATCAAATACTTGTTGATTGTAAATGTGTTTCTTAAATGATTTAATAGTCATTCCAAATTCAAAGCGTTTTAATTGCATGTTCTACAGCTGGCAAATTTCTGTGCATTTTCAAACGCGCTTTCTGAATTGTTTTAAAGGAGTTAGAAATAATTTTAAGGGTTTTCTAAGAAAAAATATGACACGAGATAAATTATAACAATTACAGAACCGAAAATTTATCTGAATAGCATCATTAAAGTCACAAAGCATATATAAAAATAACTAACTACAAAATAAATCTTACAGGTTAAATGGATAAATTACTATAGTACTATTACAAATTATCGTAAAGTAATTGTTTTTAGACTGCCTTGAACTTTGAAGAATGTCAACCTAGTATTCAATATGCGACGAGCTGTTTCGGTAAGAGAAATGATGTAGAAATACATTATGTCCATTTTTTTGCTTCCCCCTCCCCCGTACTAACATTATTTTCATAGAACGTGGAATTTTTGCATTGAAAACCTATATTTAGTCATAACCTTAACCTAACCCTAATGCTATCCCTAACCCATCTATTTTCTTTGTGAGTAGGACTCAAAGTCATTTAATGTTGCTGGCAAAACTGAATAGCATTTTCCTTGCCATTGACTATATGACAAAGTTCGAAAATATGAAACACGCGCGAAGAATATGACACCACGAATAGACATCTGATTCTAATTCGCTATCATTTAGGATACTGACATCAACTTTGTAGAAATGGACATCAAATGACTCTAAGTTTTACTGACAAAAAATATATAGTTTAGGTTAGAGTTAAGTTTAGAGGGTTATGTCTAAATATATGTTTTCAATGCTAATATTCCATTATTCTATGAAAATAATGTTAGTGCGGGGGGAGCAAAAAAAAAGTTCCTAATAATCTTAGTTTTTGATGACTTTTTCATTGTGACATTTAATGTCCATTTTATTTAAGTGTCAACTTTTAACAAATTGCATTGCTTAAGTCAAATAAAGTGATTTTGTAACTAATGGTTTTCATGATTAAATCATGGAGGAATTGAATTATCGCTCAAGATGGTAATTGCATAACTACTACAGCAACTGATAGGTGCATATAGATATCGCTGAATATGAAGTTCTCATCCGTATATTGAATTAAGTTGCAGTTAGTAATATAATCCATGTATTTTCTATTAATACTAAAAAGACCGCCTAGAATCGTTCCTTGAGGCAATACCTTTACAAACGGACAGCTCGTCTTATAAAATATCATTTAATTTAACTCTCTGAGTAACTAGTTACTCCTATTAACTTGAAAGTATATTCACTGTTTATTGGAATACACAGTTTAAATTTTGAATGGATATGGTTATACTTTCTATAGATTTATTGCTTTTCAAATATTGATTTAAATATATTGTTCTCTATTCAAAAGTATTACACGTATTTTACTTATATTATTCTATATACCGATATAAATGTTAGATAATAATAAATTATTAAATTGTTTTTGAACATTACTGCGATTACATTTCATAATTCTCTAGAAATACAAGAGTGATTAGCACACAAACACTGCTTTGATGGACACATCTAAAAATTATTTAACACAACAATTACATTGTATGTCTTCTAGCATGCTTTTTCAAGCGAATATAAATGATGTAACATGCTATTTCTTTTTGATCCTCAGTGATCAGCACCTTAGATTTCCAAAGTCCGTAAATTGGAAGTCGACGGGCAATCTCGGTAAACTCAAATTTTAAATTGATTTTACGCTCACCTTTTAAAAGTTTGTCGCTCTTGGGACACATTAAGCGCTTTGGTAATTCGTCGTTATTGCAAATGTTGTTATATTCTCGGCCAAGCAGCCAACTTGCAGGAATTCTTAGGGACTTTACAACTTTATGTACTGAAACCTTGATGTCAATTCTACCAGAAAAATTGCGCTTTGAAGAAAAAACTCCACTAATGCCAAAGAATTTAGTAGAGCCAATCTCTTCAGGATAGCTTGATAACTCTGTAATCTCCAAATCCTGTGTTTTATTTACATCACATTGTTCGTATGTCAAGGCTACACATTGAAAGTAGAAATTTAACTTGAAACAGAAGATAATCAACAAGATCTTGGTAACCATTTGCAAAAGTTCTGATAATTGTGATCTAGGAATCTAATTTGAGTTCAAATTGTAGGCATTGCTGAAAATATTACTTTTCAATATATTCCCGCTCAATTATTCAAAGTTTATTTCCCGCAATTTTCCACTATTTGTATCAAGATGAAATATTGTTGCTTCATTTTCACAAAATGCATTTAGTCATTTATTTCAAACTTCTTACATGTACATGTATATCCACATCCACTGATATTGATGTATTCTAAAATTGGCAGTTTATAGTTTGTTGAAAAGGTATTTTGAAATGAATAAATTGATAGTGTGAAATTATATGGTTGGATATACATTTAAGTGCAATATACTCTGTATTAGGCATTAGCAATAGATGGGAACGTAATCACTTGGATAAGTGGGCCAGTTGTCCCACCAATGGCGTACAGAGGGGGAGGCCAGGGGGGCAAGGCCCCCTGCTCGAGATATAATGGCCACCCCGCTGGCCTCTCTTCACTAAAAAATTGGTCGAATGAATTTTGATTTTCATATCAATTGACTCTGAATCAATCATTTCATATATCAGAGGTCTTTGAAGGTATTTAGTGATTGACAAGTTGCTTATCCTTATAAGTTAGGGTAGGGCCCGTGACGGGCATGAACAAAGGGTACTTGGTATGGGCTTCTCTAGTACGGGCACGGACCCGGTATACGGGCTCTAAATGGAGCGTGATTGCTTGTCGTTGTTTGAAGATGCTAATTTTTAATCAATTTGTTTGAATTACATTAAATCTATTAAGTAGGAATTTTTTTATTAATAGGAATGTTCTATCTATTCTATATATCGATTTCTGAATATGTATTTCATGAAAAGACTAAACTTCATGTAGATTTCCAGCAGAAATTACAAAATAGCACATAAAATATTACAGTAAACCCACAATACCATTGACCTCTTCTGATACTGTGTTGATAAAATTATCGTACTTATGTACATTATTTTTTAACGTAAGAATCGTAAGTTTTGAACTTCAGAAGACGTTCCATATTGTTGAAATTGAATTAATCTAAGGTATCTATTTTGAAGGGTCTTACAAACAGGGTGGTATCCCCATGTGATAACCAGGATTTCGTTTCCAGTAAAAGATTAAATCAGTAGACCAATGACGTGGCCATTGGAAGAGTTGTCCCCCTTTCCCCTCGACACAAGGACGGATACAGAGGGGGGCCGAGGGGCCCGGCCCCCCCTCTAAAATAAGAAAATTCATTAAAATTTTGCAATAAGACTTACAAATGAAATTTTTTTAGTACCATTAATTGGGATGAATAGAAACAGTTTTTTTAAACTTCTATTTGTAAAATGTATTTCATTCAACCTTTACACTATAATGTGTCCTATAGATCCTTAGATTACATTTCAATAAGAGTAAGAATATTTAGTTTTCAGGAATTTTTTAAGGTATGAAAGTATTCCTATCCACCTTTTTGGATGGGAAGTGAATAGTAACACATAATTTTACTATATGTACGGGTGGGCCAAAAAATGTTTCCACTTTTAAACATACACAAGTTTTCAAAATGAACATTTATTCGAAATTTTTTTTACAGATTTTTAACAAAAGTATCATATTAAAATTTGATAACAAAGTCTTCTCACTTTGTCTCTTGTTTCCTACACAGTTCAATAATTGATTACATGTTCAATCCAGGCTCCTCTTCTGTGGATTACAGCTGCAGCACGCACATTGAAGTTTGTGATGACATTGCCGCACATCTCAAGAGGGATTCTTCGAATTTTCTGACGGATGTTGGTCTTCAGGGCTTCAATGTTCTGTGGGTTGTTGTATTTCACTCTCTCCTTCAGGTACCCCATAGGAAGTAGTCTGCGGGAGAAAGATCAGGAGAGTAGGCAGGCCATGGGTTGTTGAGGAAATCCAGTGAAACATTTTAGCAATGTGGAGGCGCACCATCTTGCTGGTAAATGACTTTATTCATATTGACTCCCTGCTTTTTCCTAAGAGCAGGAATGAATTTCTTCCTCAACATTTCCACATAACGATCAGTGTTGACAGTCACTGAACGACCACGCTCGTCTTCAAAAAAGTATGGTCCAATGATTCCTCTGCGGCCAATAGCACACCACACAGTAACCTTTTCAACACTCAAAGGGCGAATGACATGCTGATGAGGTTGGGCTTGGGCCCAGAATCTCATATTCTGCCTATTAACATGTCCATTGAGGTGGAAATGTGCTTCATCACTAAAAAAATCAAGTCCAACCAAACCGGGGTATCTTCAATTCGTTGACTGATGTTTCTACAAAAGGTTCAAAAATCTGAATTCTGTAGGGAAAGAGATGAAAGTCTGTGTTCAGTATGCGTCTAACAGTGGTCCTTGAGAGGGCAGTCTCCTGTGACAAATGTCTGGTTGATTTTTTTGGTGATTTCTCCAGACGCTGTCTCACGGTCTCAGTGTTAATGGCTGTCCTTGCAGACCTTGGCTTACCACTATGTTCTTTATTCGCATTGTCGCATTGGTCACACATCTGAACTTTAGTGTTTAGTTTTTGATATTTGTGAAAATGAAACAAAAATCTTAGTAATTTTGAAAATGGTTAGCATATAAAAAGTGGTAACATTTTGTTGGCCCACCATGTATATATATATTCGCATTAAAGAACATCTTAACGGGCACCTTGAAACAGAAATATTCAATCACCATCATGAATTAAAGAAAGAAAATTTTGAAAAAGCCATAAAAAAAAACACACTAAAATCTGTGAGGGTCTATTTAATTAAACAACATAACAAAGAAAACATCATGAATAAACAATGTAATTTAGGCAAGAATGAGATTAAATTATTTTAGTGTATGCAATATCATTAAATTATAAGTGTAGTATATTGTAAACTTTTATTACCGCAAAAATATTGTTAACTGACAATGACTATAATATAGTCGAAACGTTTTGTATTAATGTCAATTAAGTATAATTATTATATTTGCCTTCGCATTTTAGCAGTTTTGCAAATAAATGTGTGTGGATTTTTTTCATTTGGATATACTCTGTCTGACAAAAAGTGAAATCAATGAAGAAGATTCATCATTTGAATTATTATTATGGTGACTGAAATATGAGCCTACAAACAAAAATATGACTTTTAGTTCTCAAATTATGAATTATCTATGATCTTATAAAAAACGATTAAATTTTCTTGTTAGAATTATTGCAATAAAACAGAAAATCCCGTTAAAGTTTTCGGGCTAAAAATGACTGTCCTTGAATAATAGTTTTTTAGCATAGAAAAATGTCTCTCCACAGTGCAATTAGTAGCACAGCATGCCTGAAGTTTAGCAAGTACAGCAGGTAAGATGCCTGGCCGTGCAGAGTTTACAGCATCCATAAAATTTTCTCCTAAAAAACACTGAACATATTAAGCCTTTGAAAATCATTGTATCGCATGTTTATTGAATATATGCTGCAATCAATTTTTCCAAGCACACTGAGCAAGTCTTTGTAATAACTACTTATTTCTATGTACAACGTCAATTTCTTGAGATGTAACGGCTTGTTCAATTTGGCAACAAGTAGACCTTCGCGCATATTCCAAACAAAATCGTCGTTAATGGCAGCATTAAGGCATGTTACACCTCA
>CABFPE010000457.1:257178-289279 GCA_900660155.1 Hofstenia miamia
AGCAGAATGATTCACATATTCAGCATTTACTGTAGAAATATGATAATACCGATGTTTATTAGTCCTTATTTTGTATTTTGTTTCTCTTAAATTGAAAAAAAATATATATACAGTGTATATATATATATATATATATATATATAATTTATATATATGAAATTTATATATTTATAAAATTTCAACTGGGCCCCACCTCAGATCTGTTAACAGATTGATTAAAAATCTGTTATAACAGATCTGCTTTAGAATCATCCACTGCATTATCTATTAACAAATTCGCATCAACTAAAATATATGTTCTGTTCCCATTGAGAAGTAAAACTGTATGGAATACTGTGAGACTAAGCAATTCTTTTATTTTTTCCCAGTTAGCAAAAGATTTCACATTTCAGTCCAAAGCCTAAACAGGACATATATTCACTCTTAATTGTACCTATTATATGATTATTTTTTGTTTAATTGTTTGTGTATTATCGCTGAAAAGGCATCTGTCATCGGCATATTGGATTAATTTGCAATTATTTATAGAATTCATGTCATTTATATAAATAAGTAAAAGAAGAGGACCTAGAATCGTTCCTTGATTTACCCCATTGTAAACCAGTAACCAGTCTGAAAACCATCGTTAAATTTAACTCTCTGGAATCTTTGATTAAGGTAACTAGTTATCAATTGCTTACTACTACAAGAAAATTCTAAGTGAGATAGTTTGTTATGATTAATAAAATCAAAAGTCTTTGAGAGATCTAAACAGGCCATAGCTACAAATCGAGTGACGATCTCCATTTTTCAGTAGCATTTAATAGTGCATCAGTTGTTGAGAAATTTTTGCGAAATCAAAATTGCGTCTTTGATAATAAATTATACTGATTTATATCCCGTTTTTGATTATGTAATAATTTTTCGAATATTTTGCTTATTGGAGAAGTAATTGAGATAATAAGTGGTAATTGATGGATCGCTTTTCTTAAAAATAGGAGTAATGTGAGCAAGTTTAAGGTTATCGGGAAAGTAATTACACTTTATGCATTCATTAAAGATAAAATTTAAGGGATTTGCAATGATTTCTGCAGAATTTTAAGAACCCATGAGGGAATGCTTGTGGGACCACTTGATTTGTTGGTTTTAAGCTTATGGATTAATTTAATAATTTCGGAAATGGTTGAAAAGTGGAAGAAAAATTTCAGTGTAAAATTTTTGAGGAAATTGTTTTCGTACTTAATTACTTAATTATGGGGCCATTTTCCTAGGTTAATAAAGGTCTTTGTTCAATGCATTAAATATTTTTAAATTGTCAGTAAGACTGTTTCCATGCTGATCTTTTATCACATCAATAAAGTTTGATTTAGATCTCTAATAATTTGTTATTTCATGTATTAGTTTCCATTGTGACTTTGCATTGGAAAACGATTCATTTTTTGATGAATTCGTTGAATGTGCGATTCAATGTTATAAGCATTTCTAGCCTTTTTATATTCAGCAAAATTCTTGCTGGTTCGAGAATTCATAAATTGTTTGTAAGCTTTGTTATTTTCGCGAATCAATGCTATGCAACTGTCAGTTATACATGGTTTATTGGGAGCAGCATTGCTTGCTTTGATTTTGCGCTGGATTTAATCATTATATTCTTTTCAGGGAGAAATCTATTGAGATAAAACTAAGAAATTTCTAAAAAAATTTTCAGCATTCCATTTAAATTTGTTCCAGAATATACAGGAAGCCAATTTTCTGATAGAAAACGCTTAGATAAATAGAAACTAAAAAGTTTCACGTGTTAAACATCAGTCGATTTGGGAATGCTCTTTTAAACGATTTTGCACTTATCTTAGGTAGATAAGAGACAGATATTTCGGTCCTTGCACGTCGGCTTTTCCGCTCTCTCCTGTATGGCAACAAGTCTAAAAGAAGATGATCGACATTAGGGTTTATTTGCCTGAGGACCTTTTGGTCAGATTCTGCAACTATCTCCTCCAGGCAGGCAATTTTTCCAATATCCATTCTTTCAGCTTGCTTGAAAAGTCTCCCCATGCATTTGCATTCGTCGTTGTTGAAATTCCCATACACAGATATGCAGTATCTTACTTTACTCATTATCAACGAATCGAACAGCACCGGCACTGAGATGTGAGTGCTTGAGTTGGTTAATCAAGTATAGGCGCTTCGAAAACTCGCTAATCAGCGTGATAATATGATTTCGAGGACGAATGTTGTTCTGGAAAGTAACACCAAGTATAGTCGAGGTAAAAACTTGCTCAATGCTGGAGATTGGAGCATAAGGATTTTTAAAAGAAGAGAAACTGCAAACCATCTTTTTTGATATATTGAGAAGCATCTTGCTATCTGTACACCATTTCTGAATATTGGAAATTTCCATTTGGGAAAGGTCATTTTGTTTTTGAAGACAGGCACAGATAATGTTGCATCGTCTGCATATTTAAAAATATTGTTGCGAGGATAAATGGTCTGTAAGTAATTAACAAAAAGGTAGAATAAAATGGGGCTTGTGAATCTAGTCCCTTGAGTTATCCTGCGATTAACTTCTGCGTAGGGGGTGCAATCATTGCTGGTAATAACACGGAGTTGTCTTTTATTAAAAAAGTCAACGAGCCAGTTATAGACAAAATGAGGGAGATCAAGATTGTGAATCTAGTCGAAAAGGAGGTGGTGATTGACTAAGTCAAAAGCTTTGCGAAAGTCAATTTGGAATGGTTGCACGAACTGACAGTCCGTTTTGTCTAAATTTCTCATAATTTCACACTGCATTCTGAGCAAGGCAATTTCTTTCAACTGAAGTGCCAAGAAAACGTGTCACGATCAATCTCTCAAAACGCGAGCAATCACTGGAATGATAAAGTTTGGGCGAAAATCAGAAACGTCCTTCAGGTTTTGAACGTTCTGCAGTGGTTTAACATCAACACATTTGAGAAACAAAGGCACCTCTCCTTTCTTTAGGGACGCATTCAGAATATCAGCAATGATAGGACTAAGTTCTGGAGCAAATGTTTTGAGCAGCCACTATGGGAGACCATCAGGACTGGCAGATGTCTTTTTTTAATGTATTCAAGGCTTTAAAAATCTCCAGACCACTAAAAAAATCAAAATCATGATGAGGGGGCTTGATTTCAGGTTTCACATAATTCTCATCTGTATTGATTTTTACAAAATGTTGATGAAAGTCTTTAGCCGAAAATAATCTCTCTCTCTCTCTCTCTCTATTGACGAAAACTTTTAATTTTATTCCACCAGAATTTGGATCTCTTGCAATTCTCGTTCAGCATTTGAGACTTTCGTTTTTCAATCACCAGCCCTATGTCTCTTGACAACAGTGATGCTTCGCGCAAACATCTTCTTTTGAGATAATACGAACGTTTTCTCAGCATACTCTTGATGAGAGGGGAAACATAATAAGGATCTCTATCTGAAACTTGTGCCTCCTTCAGTGGCATACACTCATTCATTTTATCAGTAACTGTCTGAACACGATTATTACAATGATCGTTTACATCATCTATCGTGCAAAATTGGCCAATTACAATCACTTAAGGCAAAGCTGGGGCTTCTTTAAGGAACATTCTGCATTCGCGAATATACTTATATGATCATACAGGTTTTGATCGGAGCACACTGGGGCTGTGGATTAAAAATGGTGCGATGAGCGCTGGAAACAAGGAAATCCATGGTATTAGATTCAAAGTACATTGGTTTATCAACAATGCACACATCTAGAATTTCACCGCTTCTAGTCGGTTCTCTAATAAGTTTAGTAACTTACAAGTTACTACACCAATCACGAAGGTTGAGTCCAGTCTTATCGCCAGCTAAGACAACCATCTGGGTTTACCAATAATTTTGCTACAATAACGGAGAACGGCACTGGAAATCAAGTCAATGAGATGCTGCTTTTTGGTATTCGAACTACAGACTAATTTAGAGAATTCGCTAAAAATACTTTTTTTATGACTTCTCAAGAAAATATAAGGGAGAATAAACTGCAAATTGCCCCAAAATCTAACAAACATTTCCTTTGAAGAAAAGCAGCACTACAATGTACATTGCTTCGTCATTCAGAAAGATTTCGTGACGATAGAAAAAATTCATGATTTCACAGCCATTCTTGAAGAATCGATCGCCTCAAAAAACTGAATAGTCACTAATGGTAAAGAGATCAGTGTCATGTGAGTCATTCAGCCAAGTTTCATTCAAAATTATGACCAAAGAATCGCACGTGTATACTTCTGCTCTTAAGCAGTCAATGACATTAGGCTTAGCAATCGATTCACAATTCAGAACTTTATTTCAGCGTTGTTATGAAACAATTTGAGACCTCTCACTTTCAGTTCCTTGCTGTCCGTTTTGTTCTTAATAATATCCCTGCGTTTCGTTAGTAAACGATTTTGAATTACTTGCTCATCCGGGATGAGTGAGTTTGAAAGAAAGACAGCTTTTTCGTAATTCTTGAGCATATAACCCTTTGCAAGAATTTTTCTAACCGTCCTACCATTGTCAAATTTCACAATCATACTTCTAGGCCGAAACTTCCTTTTGTCATACTTCCCTATTCAGAAAATATTTTTATTGCCACATCACCTTCCTCCAAGTAAGAGCAAATTGCAGTCACCTTATTCATGTCTGTATCCTGTCTACCAGCCGCTTTGGACTCTATTTCAGCAATTCCATAGATCTTGATTTCCATTTTTTCCCAAACGAAGTCTTACTTGTGCTTGGAATCTCCTTGCTAGCAGTAGTCACAGTTTTTGTAGTTACGACTCACCTCTCGTCTCAGTTTTAACAATGGTGCTCAACAGATCACTAGTAACACTAGTTTAATGATTAGCAAATTCAGACTTTGTTTGAGAGATTGATGACTAGTGAATCCAGTTCGTTTTTAAGTTTTTTAATTGAGCAATTAATTTCTTTTATAAGTAAAGAACACCAACGTCAACGCAATTCGAACACAGAGTAAGAAAGTGTTTACTATAACTATGGAGAACGTCTATGCACGAGTTCGAAAATTCTGTGCATTTCTTGGTGAGACGTAGTGACTTTTTGCACATTAAGTATTCAAAGAATTTAGAATGATCAATTGATTTATCAGAGGCATTGCATGTAATATTCATAATATCTGAGTAAATGCTCATAAATAACCGACCTTGCTGCTAATGTATTTAATGTATAATTGAATCAATAAAAAACTTAATAAACAGATGAGAGGGATGATTTCAAATTATCAATATTTTAAATACATTTTTCACGAGTTTTAATCCATTTAATTGTATGTTTTGTGGCTGAAAGAAACTTATGAAATTTAATAGAAAACAGTGATCAGAGAATGTGCATTCGGAAGTGGTGTACTCAGACTGCATTGTTGTTGGCAACTAATATGACGTAGTCAATCCTTTATTGGCCAATATTAGATTAGATCCATTTTACATTGGTCATTAGCATTAAAATAATTTATATTCCAATTTCCGAAAAGTGCTGCGTCTTTAGTATCAGAACAGGCAAGTGATGACATCTTCTAGTTGTTGAATAAAACAATTTCTTATGAGGGCAGTAAGATAATTTAATTATTGCTTTTTGATTGGATTATTAATTTCGACCCATAGACTATTAAAATTTGATGCGTTATTACTATTAATATCGTTGCGTACTTTGGGTTTAAGTGACTTTGGAATTAAAAATAATACACTTATACCTTTGAATTTTCCTATCGTGTTGTTCAAAAATCTATCTCGTCTAAATATGGCATAAGTGTCATTAAAGTAGCGTTCAGACATACAACTTTGTTCACAACTTTTTGAAAGTAAAATATTCACAACAAAGCTTTATCGTGTTCAGACCTACAACCTTGTTCACAACTTTTTCAATTATAATTTACAGAACCAATATATTCAAATTTTAAATTAAGGCAGGTCAAGTAGATTTGGGTATTTACGAAAACGACAGCAACTATATATATATATATGCACCTCTAATGGTTGGTAGTTTTTATTTTCAGGATTTAATTTATCTTCGATATTGTCAAAAGCAATTATTGTGCTTTTTTATTGACTTACATCTAAGGCAGAGCGCAAACCATACAACTTCTGTTGCGAAACCAATTAAAAAAAGAAACGAAAAAACACGTGTTAATTCCAAAAAAGAGTGTGGATAAAAGAATGGGTGCAAAAGAGATATTTACATGGCATAACAATGTCTATTAATTGGGTTCGCTATCAAGCAACCACATAAATCGATCATAAAGATCACAGTACGTTAAAGCGTAATAGATATCCAACATATATAGCCGATAGAATTATAAAAGAAAAACTAGAAGGCTTACTACAAACTGAAGATACTAAAAACAATTGAATATCGAGGCATACAATCAATTACAATTCAGAGTTTTAATCAGTTATCTTGTTGAAAATGACTGCTGATAAAACATCAGTGTTTGTTGGCCCCATATGAATATTTAATGGTTTATGCATCAAATATTTCCTGTTGTTCATGTTTTATAGATAGAAAAACCTGGCTTGGCCATATGGCAGCACACGATATTTTGATATTTGTAGATTAAAAACTATTTATTTAATTGATATTAGAGTGTTTTGCATGTTTCAAAGTATCTATTATTACAGCTATAAATTATGTATGTATATATAAACTCAGGATAATTTGGGTTAATCAAGTGGTTATTTTCACTTGAAATTTTTTACATGCGCCATTGATGAGGATGGGGGAAAACCCATTACTAAACATTAATTGTTCTATTAATCCATCACTATTGCTTTTGAGTTGGAATTTCATGCCTTTGAACATCGAAAATCAAAAAATATCATCAAAATGAAAACATCTGAATAATTTTTTGCTGATATTCAGACTAATTTAAATTTACATATGCACAGTTCAAAAATCATATTTTTTCTACCAAATCAAGTTGAAAAGCTGAAATGATATACAGTCATTCAAAAACGACACTTTCGACAAACTTCATTTTGTTAAATAAATGGATATTTAGTTTCTTTTACTTCGCAATGAGGCTTACTTTGAAGAACTGTTATAACTCAGTATGTACATGTGCAATAATTACTATCTGCTCAAAAGAATTGTCTGAAAAACAATTTACAAAATCTTTATTTTATTGGGATCTTGGCAATTCTGCTTAAATTGACGGTTATTAGCAATTTCTTGGATAAAAAGGTAGTATAACAACATTTTCTGAAATTATTTTATAAATATGCACTAAAAATGTTTATAATACCTTGCAACAAAGTGGCCATAAAATACTCGGATAAGATATCTACATTTAATATTCAGGAAATGAGGAAAATCTTAAAGATCTACAAGAGGCAGGGGTGGGCAAATTAACTAAGAAGCAAAGTACAAAAAGCGTAAAATAATAGAAATTTTTTTTGCTAAATATCAGCAAGATGTTGGCTCCATTCTTCAAATCTGTTGATGAATATTTTACTTGGAAAATGTCATTTATGTTGCTAGTACTTGGCTTCGATAGGAATTCAGTTACACCTCTTAATTGCAACCGTTACAAGGCCTCCGCATCTAGTTATAGGAACGCTGCTCCACAAGTTGTAAAAATTTTTCGATCCTTTCCAACTGTTCAAAGTCTGTTGAGGTTGATTTCAAGGACTCAGTTCTCCTTTGAGCACTTTTTACTTGACGATATGAGAATTGGAATCGAAAAATCGCCTTGAAAAGTTGCCAAACACTCATCTGTGGCCACAATGGAGCTAAGAAAACTAACGGCGTGAAATCTGTTTGCCAGAGAAGAAAATCAGATAAACGCACCTAAAATCACATTTTGAAAGGCGGAAAATTATACAATTTGGTCAACCTCGGATAATTCGGATCAGATTTTCATAAAACGAATAAATAGCAAAACTCCAGTTACTTTTGAAATTTCTGATTCCGATGTGATCCGTTTATGTGACGTTGACTTTTAAAAAGCATGATATTTTGTAAGTGCGCTAACCTCTCCTGAAGTTCTGATGACCAAGTCAGGCGGAGTGCCAATTCCACGTGCCAAAATGCATTGACCCATTAAATTCTCAGAGACATCATCAATATGCAAAATGCCCTGATCGACGCCCCATTTGATTTCCTCACTCGCGGAAATAATTTCTTCTCGTCCGGAATAGGAGAAGCAAATATTTAGCCGACATGATTTGGAATTGTTAGAATCTCGTGCACTTTCCTGCTCTAGGTCGCGCATAGCTTGGTTTAGATCATAAGGTACACGTTGTTTTTCTCCAACAAAACGTACACAAACCCCAGTGCCACCAATCAGAGATCGTTTTTCGCGCATTAAGCAGGCCTAAAATTAAATAGTTGATGTAAATGCTTAAGCTGGTTTCTTAAAAGTTTTAGCTTAATTTTAACAAGACTAGGAACTTCTAGTACTAAAATTGCATTACAAGCAAACATTTCAATGACATAACAGTGAAATTAAATAGAAATTTTAAACTGTTATATTGACAAGGGGAATAAGGAAATCCTGGGAAAGTTTATATGATTTTTCTTGGTTTTTTGAAGTGGTACAAAATAGTGTACAGCATGAAGCCATACCTATAACATTTGATGATATTTGGAGGATTTTGCAATTTTGGCTCCTTGCAAGTAAAAATAAGAAGTAACCAGCAAAGTTAAAATGGCAACTACATAAAAACATGAAAAATTGTGGTTTTCGAAGTAGAGGCAGGTTTTTAGAAGCCCTTTATTCAAAAATAAAAAATAATGCTTTTTACTCTACCCTAATACATATTTTCACAAACTATATGTAAATATTTCAGTATAATACACTGGGAGTACCTCGCAGTACAATCTACAATGATTTGTCTACATCTTGGCAAGTGCCCATTTTAGCATACAACCTTGGGTAAAAATGGATAACAATGTTTTGGTAATTGGAAGAAAGCAATGAAAGTGACAAAATGCACAAAAAATGAAATTCATGTATGAAATTGAAGCGATCTTGTATTCGAATTGGAATTCAACTGGAATTTCAAAGAAGATCCAGAACCATGGACTGTTAAGAAACTGTGCAAAAATATGGCAATTTTGTTGTCGAATTCTAAAGATTCATCTTTGAGAAATTTAATGGTCGATTTTGTGTAAGAGACTAAAAATATTTAAGATTTGTTCTTTAATAACAGTCTTCGATTCCATTCAAATTTCAGGTGAGCGTCCATACTAATTCAAGCTGGAATATTTCTTTATAGTATGATGACATGGGCCCTTGAAGGGATATAATACAGATAAATCCTTGTAAATTGTGCTGCATAATTCTCGCATGTACAATCTAGTTCTTTAGTAGAATTTCAACATATTTTTTCCTTGTATATGCATTGCAACGCGCTAATAAAACACGTGTAAGAATCATTGCAAATTTCAGGTTAAAAATAATAGAGGAAAGCCTGATTTGCTTACACAATGTTAGGTCATTACCATAAAAAGACTACAGAGCAGGTTTTATTTGGTCGGCCAATTTTAATTATTACCTTTTGACACACAAAGTATTTATATCGAATGCAGACTCTAAACAAAACATTTACAGTCCACAATCTGTTTATCTACTCTATACCTGCCCATCAAATGCATTCAACAACATTAAAATAAATACGCCAAGTGATACTAGGCATCAATCATGTTATCACTTAGTAAGATCATGTGGTTCTAGAAAACAGGTGAAAAGATATGTATAACAGGGTTGTTCAAAAACTCTTTTTCCATTTTTTTCATTTCAAAATTAGATTCATAGTTTTATTATCACAACCATTATCTGAGAAATTTACAATGATACTCAAAGCCGTTTTATGCACCCAAATGTGTGCTTTTTAAATTTTACAAGCAATAAAACAGGAGTATGAAAAATAAATACGTCAAATTTGAAATCACCAGAAAGAATTCCAAATATATTTTTAATAATCCTAAAATAAGTATATTTGACCTCTACTATAAACTTTTCATCATCAACAAACAACTAAAGAATGCACTCAAATTCGTAAATTTCTAATTGGGAACACTAGGTGTATATTCAAAACAATAATGAGCATTCTTTTCCAGTATACAATATAAGGGCCAGCTTAATTTCCTAAGCATACATGCATTATCAATCAAAACTATTTTAGACAACTTAACTCACAAGGCACTAAAATTTTAAACAACTATTTTAAATTTTCATAAGGCATTGTCATTAAAAAAGAACCCAATATATCAATTCAATTGTGTATTTCTAAAAAGTTCGGAATAATTTAAAAGTTTGGAAGAAAAGGTANTATCTGAGAAATTTACAATGATACTCAAAGCCGTTTTATGCACCCAAATGTGTGCTTTTTAAATTTTACAAGCAATAAAACAGGAGTATGAAAAATAAATACGTCAAATTTGAAATCACCAGAAAGAATTCCAAATATATTTTTAATAATCCTAAAATAAGTATATTTGACCTCTACTATAAACTTTTCATCATCAACAAACAACTAAAGAATGCACTCAAATTCGTAAATTTCTAATTGGGAACACTAGGTGTATATTCAAAACAATAATGAGCATTCTTTTCCAGTATACAATATAAGGGCCAGCTTAATTTCCTAAGTATACATGCATTATCAATCAAAACTATTTTAGACAACTTAACTCACAGGCACTAAAATATTAAACAACTATTTTAAATTTCCATAAGGCATTCTCACTCACAGGCACTAAAATATTAAACAACTATTTTAAATTTCCATAAGGCATTATCATTAAAAAGAACCCAATGAATCAATTCAATTGTATATTTCTAAAAAATTCAGAATAATTTAAAAGTTTGGAAGAAAATGTATATTTAAGAACATATTAGGTTGAAGATTACCTTGTCACGTGCAAGTTCCACGAGATAATTTACTTCTTTTTCAGATCTCGACCAATTATCCACACTGAGTGCGTAGACGGTGGTTTGTGTAACTCCTAAATGACGGCACCATCCAAGAACTTCCAGCATCGTATCGAACCCGGCGCTGTGTCCTAATTGTAACTCCATATTGTTAGATCGCGCAAAGCGGCGGTTGCCGTCCATGATGAAAGCAATATGAGGGGGAACTTTAAACAGAAAGCGAATCAACCAAAAAAATATGCGATGATACCAGGAAATTTGAAGCACTCCATCTTCTGTAAAATTGGGTGGCATTCTGAAGAACCTCTCACTTAAGCAGAACCATTTACTTTATCACTTATCTTAATTATATATATTTTCTGATATCAAAATTAAAAGATAAAACAGATGGAGATCTACTTAATTATGCAACATTTGGTTTGCATTGTAATTCACATTCGGAAGAGAAAATTGGTGAAAAATCTAACCATCTGTCTAAATTTTGTAGAATGAGATTCAATGCTTGTCATATTGCACACAATTTTTTAACATAAAACAGATTTTCACTTCATTTATTTATGCACATGTATAGAATATACATATAAACAAATTTTTATAAATTTTGTGAAGCATACAGGTTGTTTGGTAAATTTCTAAAAGTATGTGGTGGTGTGAGGGTTAAGAAAGCAAAAGATTTGGGCTGCTAATAAGCACCATTTTAATAAATTACTAAATTTAATCTTCCAAAGGACCATTTCTTAGCCTATTGGTATTTACATGCATGATGACTTGCTACAATAATAGAAAACCTGACTAGCGACTAAATATAGCACGCGTTATTGACTGTTAAGAAATAAAATGAAATGTTGACAGGTTCTTGAAAAGCTATTTGTAAGTTTAAGAACCGAATTCACTTGAATTCAGCGGTCTACATTAATCCTAAACTACCCTGAGCGCATTTAAGCATATAAACCGTTTTATCTACGTTTTCAAACTATTTCTTCCAAACCTATTTGGGAATCTTGGGATATTTACTAATCTATTAGCGTTTGCGCTCCAATGTAATGGTAACATTTGTTGCAAAAAATATTCCCGTTTTTACAAGTCACTCAAATTGTCCCCATAACTAAAGTGTTGATAATAAGGCATTTTAAAGCACATGCGATCTATAGGCGCATAAAAAACCCTGTTGAGGTGCCGGTGTGCAAAGTCAGACTCGTGGTGTCACAGATACCAGATTTTGGATATCTTTATTAGTATTTTATCTAGGAAGAAATCACAATTTACAACAAATACAACCATTTACAAATATTCGATTACAATACAATATCAACACTGTGCTTCCCAACATGAATAGGGAGTACCTATCACTGGGGCTGGAGGAAATGTAGCGTAAAATCGGATTGAACCGTTGACAGCTTGCTTAAACTAAGATATTTCGAGGTGGGGCATGGAAGAGGTTGGGTGGGAACCACTGGCTCCAGAGGCATTATTACAGGAAATTGCTTTGTTCTTTAAAAATAGGTTTTTGATGAATCTACAACAGACGAATCTAAAACCTGTCAGTGAGATAGTAGAAAAATGTCCACTCTTTAATAGCTTCCTATTGTGGAATGAATATGTGACAAATTTATAATTTAACCGATCAGATGACCACTTGATAATTAAATACCAAAACATTGAGATTAAAATAAAATTTGTGATTAACCAAAAAGTAAAAAATAAAATCGAAGTAATTATTCATATAAACACTCTATAACTCAAAAGAAAGCGGATTTTCCTAGTCCTTCATCATCAAACGACACTAAACACTTCTTAACGTAAAGTCCATTAACTGCTATCTCATCATCCAACGCTTTCACCTTTTCATTGAGTGCCATTACACGAGCTATTTCGAGGTTGAGTTGTGCAAGCAGTGAGTTGTCAGGTGCTGGGGGATCAACAAAACGAACAACGCCCTCGTGTGAAATTCGAGCTAGTATTTGACGATCTTCAACCATTCCAACCAATTGACGTTCCACCTACAATATTGATTCAGTTCTCATTACTGTTTAGACACTGCACTTAATAATTGAATTAATATTTGGCGGCTTAAAACGAATGCTCTGCATAGACCTGTAAGATTAATACTATCACATAATTTTGCACCTTCTCAGCTATCAATGCATCTTAAATAACTTAGAGACACGAGAACAGTAAGATTGAATAATACCTACATTTAAAAATATAACAACAGCATACATTAAGCAAATAGAAAATATTAATTTTTAAACAATCTAATGGAAAAAATTTGTTTTAATTTATCACAAACACGAACAGTCGAAGTCGTTACCTCTTTGAGATCAGCCAAACCAACGGCCGAAGCGATCTCTTGCAGTGACAGTGTGAGATAGGTCCTAGTAAGTCGTTGCATGCTGCGTCGGTAGAATGCGTTAACAACTTGTTTCACAAGTCCGAAATTTCCGTCTGATGTGTAGTAAGATTGATTTTTCTGGGCCACATGTGCACAGTTGCGCGGTTCCTTCACACCGACTAGTTCCTAAAACGAAATCCATAATATTAAGAACAAAATACAATTCGTGGTATAATGAATAAATGGCAGTTATATACAATAATAAACGTTCGGTAGAATTAATACAGTTGTGTAGTGTTATGGAAATATGAATTTTGAATGGAGCATGGTTATGTTCAATTTGCTGATGTAATGGCAGCTGTTTGTTATCATTACAGGGAAAACCTAACGTAAAGATTATACGCCAAGTTTATGATACTAAAAGTCCTTACTTAAGAATACTACGAACTTTAAATGAAAATTTCACTGGAGAATGACACTATTATCAAAGCATGAAGCTAAACCCGAACCGATTAGTATTTGACTATCCGAACCCAACAAGACCCAAAAATTTGCATCGCGAATCTTATCAGGAAATTTCACAAATATTTCATAAAAAGGGAACCATGCGAACTGATCCCGAGAATAATTCGTATGTGAAAATATTAGGGTTATTTTCCAACGGCAAGGAAATAATCATTGTTGTCTGACTCGAATTTTTACTACCTGAAACCAAGTCTACACGATATTATACATTGTTGGCTAAATCAAACAAATAAAGAGTATTATTATACTTACATGATATGGAGCTGACATAGGCTTAATGTACTTCACAACAAGATGAACAGTATATCGCGGTAATTCAGTAACGCTTCCGTGCAGAAGATGCGAAACTAGAAGAAACTTTTTATAAGCTTCTAGCATGATTTTGCTAACAACCAATGCAGGAGTTGTAACTACAATTTCAAACATGAGGTGAGCACGTTCAAAATTCTTAAGCGCAAGGTATATAACACCAGCGTAATAATAGTAAAGCAAAAAGTTGACGCAGCCACTTTTCTGACAGTCTTTTCCAATGTCTGTAATATCCTCATCAATCACCTAAACAATTATGTTAAATTATAATAATAAATAATGGGGGTTTATTACACATATAATGGTAATAAAGGCCCGAAAAACTTTATACACGATTTCGAAGGAAACAAATTGATTACAGCAACAATCGGATGTTCTTCGTTTTACTACAGCAGCCTTACGAACTCTTCCGTTTGTTACACAAAAGCTAACAGGCACAACAATTTATATTTTGGCTGATGATACCAAATTGGGGGTTCTTATGAAGTTTTAATGCCGACTTAAACCCTATATGCCTTTGGACATGTTCTTCAATAAAAAGAAATTCGACTTACTTAATATTCCTGTTTAGAAACATCGCTTACATTAAATTTTGAAGATTTACGTGTTAGGCACTTATAAAATAACTCAACTGCAACATAATTACTCTCAGTTCGGCCCTATTGTTTCTGTAAGTGAATATTTATTGTCTCACTAAGTACAGTAATTCTTCACATGTTTTAGAACTATTCGTGATAATTTTTTGTTCCATTACATGATCATTATACATCAATTTATTGTTATAGCAAAACTGTACGTAGGCCATTTCAAGTCAATGATTTTTTGCACCACAAAGGTTGAATCTTAAACTATTACATTTTAATGTATTTATTTAATATTTTAAACTATTTTTATTGCTAAATCATTTTGGGACTTTTTTCAAGTCGATTATGAAACGTCGACACATTTACCATAAATGATTGGTGATATCTGACCAAGGATTTTTATGGGAAAGAGGCGCAAAGAAAAATTTTTTTCAAAAGAGTCAGTTCCATTGCACATTTAATGGTGAACAAATGCTTCTTGAGCTAACAAACCAATGAAAAAACATTTCTGCAATGCGTCATATCTATTGCCTCAAAGGTGAAATCCAACTAAAAAAAATAAAAGAAGCTCGTCAATTGATAAAGTCATCTGATCTCGATTTGGTAGCAATGTGTTTTGATAATCAAAATTCAAGAGACGAATAATCCGATTCATAAACTAATTGATTAGACTCACATATTCAAACATATCTTTAATATATGACAAAGAAGAAAGTAGTTCAAATGCCCCATTTTAAAAATGATAAGGCATAAAATTCTTATTTCGATCATATTGATCAATTGTACAAAACCGAATGTTCGAATAATTTAAGGATTGCTTTTGGCGTTTTTTCAGATAAATATGGGTGGAATAGGACGATTTAGTTTTGTAATTATTTCAAATTTTTTAAAATAGTTAATATTCAATGCTTGACAAACGCAGAAATCAACGTGATCCAGGTGCTATTCAATCATAAAAAGATTGGAAATGGAATACATTGCAATTTACACGAGAAACGATTAGGAAGTGTTTTGAAGGTATGCTAGATACATGTCTTAACATGGACTGATGGCGGAAAGTATTTCAAAATATTATTTTTTTAGATTAAATTGCATCAGCAGGCTTAGTATTAATGCATAACTGCATATAAATGCATATAACTGCATATCTTGCAGTTTTTAGCTGAAAACACATAAATATGCAAGAATGCATATTTGTCCAAAATTGATATCATACATGTATATTTCTAAGAAATTCCCAATACAATACTGTTATGTTTGAGAAATGCTTGGGTAAATATTGTGGCAAGCAGGCTGCTACTGGGCGCTTGAGCTACTAATCCGTCTTGTAAACTTAAATTGACGACCTGGGACCCCTGAAGTACTTGTATTTTCAGACTTTTGGCAACAATTACACTGGTTTAAAGGAAGATGCCTTGCGCTAAAGTTGATAAAGCTGAACTGAGATCAAGATATGCATCCGAATACGAATGTTTACCAATTACTGGTACAAACCTGGTATGCAATCATTGCAACGATGTTATTTCTTACGATCGAAACTCATCCGTTATTCAACATATGACGACAAAGTCGTACATTGAGCGCTCTCAGATCAGTTCATTGGTTACACCAATTGACGGTTTTGTATCCTCTGATAATGCTTGTTTATGATATTGCAGAAATGTTTTCTTCTGCAAATATACCTCCCAATAAGTTGAACAACCCCACTGTCAAGAAAGTCTTATCCAAGTGGGCAAAGAAATCGGCTCCGGCCGAATCAACGTTTCATCTGCATTACATACCGCGACTTTTTAATAAGAAATTTGATGAGATGAAACAAACATTAGCCCTCAAGAAAAAGTGGATATCAGTCAACGAAACAACTGATTCTCTTCGAAGGTATGTTGCCAACGATATTGTTGGGACTTTTGAACCATCAAGTCCTGTTTATCTCGCGAATATGGAGATGCTATATAGCGTCAACCACATCACGATAACACGCCTTAAAGCTGTACGCTGGTCAAATTTTCGTCGGCGGCGGAGTGAAAAAATAATTTATTTTATGATTATCCAATAGATGACCTCGAAGGCTTCCCGTTGAAACGCTAATTTTGTAAAGAAAAACCTTGAAATAGCAATATCAGTTTTATTTTCAACTTTATCTAAACATGGCTTGCAATAATAATGGTTCTCATCCTTAACTCCGTCTTCAAATAAAACACCAAAGTATTTGAACACAGCACTTTTCTTATCTGTGATAAGCTCAGGCTTGTAGCATTTTTGTACCATGTCAATGCAGATCTGATCCAGATGATTTTTTGGCTTGCATAACTGATGGCGCCTCCTATATGAAGAAGGCAGTGGAAGTTCTTCAGGTTAGGGATGCCCAAAATTTTCTGAGTAAAAGTGGATTTTTTTGTCAAAGCCTGCAATTAATCATTGCACATCCCTGTCACAGGTTCTCATGCCAAAACTCCTGCATATAACTTGTCTGGCACACGCTATTCATCGAGTTGCCGAGGAAATTACATTGAGCAACCCCGTTGTGGATGGTCTGATTGTTGCAGTGAAGAAGATTTTCAAGAAAGCCCCACTGCGGCGGCAAAAATTAGATGAGAAAGGGGTTCCGATGCCTAAAGAACCTTGTATTACTAGCTGGGGCACTTGATTAGAATCGGTAGAATATGTTCATGCAAATTTCGAAACATTGAAAGAAACCATCAATAAACTGGATAGGACCAGTCAATTTATTGATCAAGGGAAAACTATGTTTGCTAAATCTGACCTCAATTTAGCACTTGAAAATATAATGCGTCGCTACCATCCGATTGTTCCGCTATTGAAAAATCTACAAAAGCATGAAATTTCCCCGGATGAAGCAATGGCGGCTCTTTACCTGGCTACCGAGAATTTCGAAAATTATGTAAAAAATGGGACTATGTACTCCAGAAAAGCAGTGGTTTGAAATGTAGCTTGGAAAATGACCTGCAAATTTATTCGCAAGAGGAGAAAGAACTCATCAAAAATCACTGCCCAAGCGCTACTGTGGATGTAGAAAGCTCTTTCTCAAAATACAAGACGATTCTGGCGGATAACAGAAAGAGATTTTTGGCAGAAAACCTTTTTCATGCACTGTTTCTTGCTTGTAATTGAGCTTTTCTGATGGAAAACCATGTTTTTATTTTACCTTTTCACCAGTATGGTCTTATATTTATAAGCTGATATCGTATATTAATAATAATTTGTTTATTACACATAAATTTCTGATATTTTGGTTCTTACACATCATCATTTAGAACTGATTCACTGAAACTAACAGAGGAAACCCGCAACTTATATACCAAAAATATATTTACCAAGTGCACAAGGCGTCTGGAAATAAACTAAACAAACGGCTGCTCATTTGTTGCATTATGCCTTTGGCATTTCTCAGGGCGTTCTATTTCTTTGTGATCGTCACATCGCTAATTATCTCAGGTGGTTAGAAGTGCAATGTTTTCAAATTTGACAGATCATTTTTAACCAATCACCTAGTCTAACCATGGCCTTAGCATTTTCACAATCTTGATCAACTCGCGAGGATATGGCACCCGAAATTGATAGAATTTATATTGTTTTGGCCGTTTCTGGATAATGAAAGCTTATTTAGTTTATCTGACCGAAATAATGAGAGAACAAATAATTCATTGGAGGTTTTCATTCCATATTTTCACGAATGTTTTATGCACGACATGGCAATAGTTATGGCTTCTTCGATTAGCTTAGGAGTAAGTGCAATCTACTCAATAATGTTACTTATTATAAGAGTTGCGAACATTGCAAAAAGTTGGACGAGGATATTCACACAAAATATGCTCATGTAATGAATGGTTGCCATGTCGAACCGGCAATTTCGCAATGGTGATAACACTGTCTGAGTTTCTTATTGGATGTTCGTTTACTTTCAGTGATGTTGGAGATGACTTAGATCATTTTCATTGGCCTAAATTGGATTGCGTCAATTTAAATAATTGAAAATCACAAATAAACAGACATTTCGCATTGAGAACGCGCATACATCATCTTTTGCATGAAGCAGTCTCTAAATGAGTATTTGAAAGGGATTTTTCTACCCCTCTTTCACTATGTGAAGTAGTTCATTTTAACAATTATCAACTCTTTTCTTGTATATTTCTAATTTATTTTTATAGACTTTACAGAAGATCAAAGGACAATTTAGTTTTCCAAATTCCAATTCAAATTTATGTATCTACAGGGGTATTAAATTTATTTTAGATAAAGCAAGTTGATTTTTCGTATGAAGTTGCTGCTATAAAAAAGGTTTACCCAATTTTATAAAGACAAAGTGAAATTTTCTAATTATTCTTTATAATAATGCTGAAATATTAAGATGCAAAATGACATTTATGGATTTCAGAGAAACAAATTTAGTTTTTGCAGCGTTACTGCTTTAGATATGACTAAAACCTTTAGTACAGTAAAGCATCAGAAGCTTAACGTCTTTTGCTCTAAAAATCAATTCAAACGTAATAAATTGGGTGACCAGCTTTTTCCAGCAGCACCAATATTTCACTAGAATAGGTGAGATACTTTTTTATTTCTTGAGACCAAACTTGGAATACCACAGGGAACCGTAGAAGGGCCAATCTATTATTCACTAGCAACAAATGGTATCAGTGTATTGCAACCATTCTCAATTACCACCCATACTGATGATAACACACAAATAATACATGGTAAGTTCGAAGAAATGAACAGTTCAGTGGAAGTGATTGAATTGTTAATTAAGCAACTTGAAAAAATAATATTCAACTAAATACAGGAAAATCGAAAGAAATATTGTTCCTTTTAAAAGTCAATCATGTACTATTTCCGCTATTATTGCCAGGCAGGGAAAGAGTGAAAAAGCTAAAGATGCTTGGTATTACTATTGATTCAAAATTGAATTTCACTACGCATATCAACAATAGAAATGTTGTCAAATATTTAGTTGTTGCTTAGGCTAAAGAGGATCTGAAACTGTCATACCAAACTCTTTTGGTATCCATGTTGACTAACGAAATTTGCATATGGGGTGTCTCGAATCGACTATTGGATAAATTAGACAGCGTGCAACGAATATTATTGATAATTACACACGAATACGCAAATAGATATCGAAATTTGACAGTATTTCAACAGATTTAGTATCTAAAAGAAATACATCATTTATATTCATGTGTAACAGCTAGAAGTGATTATTCTTAGAGAACGTAATCCAGGCGTTTCTTTAATGAAAAATTCAAAAATTTAATCCATTTTTTCTAATCGTGCTCTTAAATTGTATAAATATTGTTAAGGTATACTGTATATAATAGAAATAGATGTTTTCTATAATTTAATAAGAGTCTGCTTATTCATTCAATTTAAATACTTTACAGTGATTTTTTCGGTTATGCTAAAAAATTTCAAGCTAAGAGCTGCTATAAACATTATCAGTGATAATCTGGCCAATAGTTATCCTCACTGCTTAGTCTGTAATTAAATTTTGGTACCGTTACNTTAAACTTCATGGCGGCGTTATGTAGAAGATGAGCGAGACAAGTCACATGGACCATGTTGGGGTAAAGCAGTACGCTGCTGCATCACTGAGCAAAAGAGAAAGCTGTTGTTTCTCTATTCCCAAATGCCGCAATACATCGTCAATGGTGTGCAGGATAATTGGAGGATTTAGAGACTGTTTCCAGTGGTATGCAGTCTATCATGTAAGTCTTACCAGGGTTATCCACCAATCCACCAAGAATAGTCAGAAACTTCTTCCCTCCAGCATCACTCTCGTCTAAAATCAGGAATATGTTCTGGTTTGTCAGAATTCTCTCACGCGAGCATTTTCTTCATTTGCAAATTGTGTGACTTTGTCCCGANTGTTAATTGGGGAAAATGGCACACAATTCTTGTTTATTCGAAAAGTTTAAAACATTAAATCAATTTTTGTAAACTAACCTGAAGTGCAGGTTTGAGGCAATTTGACGAAAGGCATAATTGCAGGAGATAGGCATGTGAAGAAGTCAAAGCAAAATTCTGCTCTTGTATCTTTGGTATAACACTAAGCAACGGATAAATGCCCTGGATGGCTCGGTCTCGAGAAATTAAACCCGATGCATATTCCTTCACCAAGTTGGAAAATATATCAATAGCTGGCTTCATAGCTTCTTGAGAAAAGTCATCAAAAAGTTGATGAGTTTGTGCAATTAGAACTTCCACATCATCGACAGAACTGTCGATTGAGAGAGTCGCCCATCGTACATAAAGGACTTGGCATACACCTAAACTAGCAAATAACTAAAGAAGTTGAGCTGAAATTTAAGTATTATAACATCAATAGATTTCCCAAAGTTTATTGCAAATCGATTAATTTTAATTCAAAATTTGCTAGGATATAAAAATTTTATATTAAGTATTGTAAACTTGCTAAAAGGAAAACTTTAAAATAAAGAAATTGCAAACATTCTAATTAGGATGATTTCTAGAGTCGACTCCTGATAATTTACATTGGAGAAGCAAGAAGACATGCATTTTCAAACGCTAAAAGATAACATTCCAAATGAAAGAATAATATACCATTTTATGGATCATTAATTTAGTAAAAATCAGTTGGAATATTAAACTCACTCATTAATCATAAACTGACAATTCTCTCCTTAGTCAAGAACATTCACCTAAAATATGATGCAGCGTATATATTAGGGAAAGAGATTCATATGTTATCATTCGGTCATACCACACAAAATGTATAAATTAATAGGCTCGAAAGTTGCAGACCTACACAATGCTCTTTAAAATCTAACGCTGCTAAAAATTGGTCTAATTGATGGGTATTGCGGAAGAAGTAGTCTTCAGCCTTCCGAACTGCTTCAGCATGCGATCGCAAGTTCTGCGAATGACCACGAATGATATTGATTATGTCATTAAAAGAACTAGACATCTAAAACTAAATAGAAATACTATGCTATAAGTGTAAGCAATAATCAAATGTGATTTAACTAAGAAATACGGCAATTAGCAAAGCATTGCAAAATTAGGTTAGTGGTAGGGCTTTGCGGCTCACCGCATTAGTTGTCGGTTCCCGTTTCTATCTGTCCGTAGGGGATACGGGTACTAATAATATAACGGATAGTAGTGGGTAAAATGTAGAAGGTCCATTATATAAAATTAAACACTTCTTTAGCAGCTTTGTTAGAAATTTGTCTTTAAATGCTTGAACACAGCTTGAAACGTTATATGATTTTTACGTCATTTAATTACTAAAAGTCGCAATGTGTCTTAAAAATTCAACAAACAATTATAGCGTTCATAAAAAATGCTTAAATGACCTTTTTGATGATTAGAAAAAAATTGAATTAAATATCTGAATAATAATAATAATTAAGGACTTTATTAGCCGCTGAAGGCAAGCACTACAAAAATATAAAAACAAAAGTCCAGTTTTACGGCAGCGAGGACAGTCATAGTGGATAAAGTAAAAGCAGATGGAAGAGTAGGCCAAGTTGAAGAAGGGCTCAGCAAAGAGGAAAGACATCAAAGATTTGGCGAGAAAAATATCAATGGTCTTTGGAGGGTTGAGAGTCAAGGTGTAGTTAGCAGCAGCATAAGCACGATTCAAAAACGAGTGAAAAGTGCGATGAACGGAGAACGTGACAACACATTTGAGCAAGTGGAGCAAGAATTAGAGGACTTTATGAAATCAAAAGGATCAAGGTCAAATTTGCGAGTGAGCAAATGATTGAACAAGAGGAGATCACAGGCGACAGTGGAAGAGTGGAGAATTTGAGAAGAGCGTCGTTATATGGCAAGGGAGAGATCCATTTGAAAGCACACTTCTGGAGTGGAAAAAGACACGAGAAGGCCAACAACAGGAAGAATCGTAGAGAAAATGGCACGAGGAATGGACTTGAACAAAGAGTTTTATAGCAGACAGGGAATTAAAGGGAACATTGCGGAAGAGGGGAAAGAGCGTGGAATTATCTTTGCGGAGACGCAATGACATATGTTCTGACTAATTTAAGTTTGCAGCAAGTTGAGCATGATGAGGGGAACATTTCAGAGGGAGAGGCAGATCAGAAGGGGACCACAGAAAAGGAAATAGCACATGAATTTAGTTTATATTTCTATTAGTACAGAATTATGTTACTAATACATGTATAGCACAGGAATATCAAGGGATATCATTCTATTAATTTTAATTGAATTGCTACCAATACGATTACCGCCAAACGAAATTGCCTGTGAATGACAACGTCAACAATTTACTGGTTATATACAGCAAAGCGATTGTTAGTTTTGTATAGTTTCTATTAGTTGTGAATAGTTTAGTTATTAATACATTATCATTGCAATTGAAACTAAGGTTATTAAGGTGGGCATGGTTAAGGGATCTCCGAGTGCATATATCAGAAATTTCTTACATGCACAGCCCTAGTTAGTGGAACAGGTAACTTAATAATTGAATATAAGCTGTTTAATTATAGTTACAATACTTCCCAAATCAATTGTTTATTAATATTTACAAACTTGGTAAACAAGCAAATTCATTGGAAATACTACACTTAGCGTCTATAAATATCAATGGAGATCATTTGCCACCGCGAGATAATTTTACGGTCGAATGAGTTAAACAGCATGCCTCTGATGTTAACCAGATCGCTGCAAATCTTTTCAAATTAACAGTACAGAAACAGCGTCATAATTCATTTAATAAGATTAATCACAATTTTGTATTACTATACGGTGATTGATTGATTAAATAAATGTCATTCAATAATGCTAATGGTATGAAAAGAATCATAAGCAATTTGAACAGCAATTGACGATTTAAAAAATATTGTACTCGTTAGCAAAAAGATATGAAATTTAATATATAGATATTTTGTGTTATCTCAGAAATCAATAACGATGGCGTTGATTATTAAATCATTAATACATCCAAAACTATTCCTATTTACATATTTCAAACAACGTATTTCTGCATGTAAATAAATATAAACTTTCAATATATTTCTACTTGTAGGCTTCAAATTGAACAGAAAATTTCCTGCCAGATGCACAGTTTTTTCAAATTTATTCAATATAGTTGAAGAGCAAAATGTTAAGTTAGTCCAGACAGAGATTAAATAAATTACAATAAATAATCTAAACATGGATAAGGTAGTCCATATTGAATCATTCGAAATTAATATTTAATATTTAAAATTGCATTCAAGGAAAGTAATCTACCAATCAGAACTACTATTTATTTGGAATTCCACTTTACAGCAACTGAACAAAAACTGCTATCATGGATCGAGTTCTACTGTACATACGTGTACTCACACATTCTAGAATATTTCAAATGCATTTAATATTACTAGTGAACGGTAATTAAATGCGATTCGAAAAGCAAATTAATTTGAATGCATGAAGTATATGCCTGATATAATCACACACCAAATTCATATTCTTAGTATATTATAAAACCGAGCGTGATTATTGAAATTAACGTTATATAGAAGAAAATGAAACGTCGCATTTGGTCAAACACCAAAAGCGACTACTGAAAGTTTGGAGAGACTTCAGAATTGCATCCAAACCAATGTCAAACCTAAATGTCAAAATGCTGTCAGTCAACTTTGTAAATATTGAAGTTTTTAATATGCAGAAAAAAACAGAAAATGATGCATTGATGGAGTTGTTCTTTGTCGAAATTTCAAAAATGGCAGAACTCTAAAATCAACTGAGAAAGTTTTAAGAGAACATTGATCTAACAAAGTAAAAGCAATTATTAATTACAGTTAAAATTTACAAATCAGTATTTATGAGTTCTACATCATATTAATGAAACCATTCTCTGGAAGAATGAAAACTAATATATTTGTATGTATATCTGGAAAACCGTTAATTCTCATTGTAAAAAAATAAATTAAGGATATGGCCTAAACTTGGTGGAAATCAATATGTCGCAATTCCTTAAAGAAAATGATGTGTAAAAAATGCAGTCTCAGATACAATGGATTTGGGAAGATTTTGTATTGTCACACTATTTATTAAGTTCTGAAGAACTGCATAGAGCATATTCTACCACACATGTGCTAGAGTTGTAAGTATACGAAATGAACGAAAATATCTCATTTTTTAGGTTTTTATGAGTTATGTAAACTAACAGCACTTTAAATTCAATAATAAACAGTTGAAAAACTACAAAAAATTTATTCAAACAAAGTTATAAAATATAGTGAAACTTATTACAAAAGTATAAACAAAATTAATAAATTAATACAAAATTACATGCATTTGTTACAAAAATATACATAACACCAACTTAATTGGCACTAGTGATAAACGTTAAATTTAACAACTAAATCTTCATTTGAAACTATTTGTAGAGACTGTAAAGCTTGTGTGATTTCTTCAGCAAACTCATCAAGCTGCTGAATTTCATTTTCCTTGATCAGAGGCGGTAGCATGTCAGCCTCTGGCGTTGGCGACAGTTTTAAATTGGGGACTCCTGCAATAGTGCGCGATTTCAATTTGGAATGATACATTTCTGAACGGGACATATTTTCATTAGTGACTTGATCATGCGTCAAAACAGAAACATCAATGATTTTATTGGTTGCTTGATTAACTATTGAGTCGAACGTAGATTTCTCCTCAGCACCAGTACTATCCGCATTTAATCCACCGTTATTTTGAGTATACACTTCACCAACACTATCATCATCATGCAAGGGAGAATAGTTTCTAGACTGTTTTTGACAGCAGCTTCCCATTTACCACAACATCTAGCAGGCTAAAATAAAATAATTTGTTGAAATATGCTAGTGGTGTTTATAACTCAAAATACTTACAAAAATTACTAAGTATACCATAACAATCACAGGAATCAGCAAACATCACAATACATGCGCTAGTCACCCAGTTGTAACATCAAACGTTATGGAGATTGAATTATTATTTTTCACTACGATCTATCTACAAAACACAGTTTTTCAAAATACTTTTCGATGCTTAGTCTATAACGAAAGAACTTTTTAGTTAATATGAAAATATCAAATGAGTGATATTTTCATTCAAAAGCATAGACTTCTCAATAAGAAAAAATTAATGAAATGCCCGAAAACGTAACAATGTACGTTGAGAAAATAAATACATTGCATAAGAAGTAATATTACCACAAAGTATTACATAGATAGAAATGTGATTCAAGCAAGTTAGCAATTCTTTAAATGAACAATATTCCTGTATTTATGAACGTATATATTTGGCACAAGGTCCCAACTCATTCTACATCAATCATATCAACTAATTTTGCACTTTCATATAAAACCTGACAAAATTATATGAAAAGAATGCTGAGGTTATTAACAAAATTGGACCATACTTTTAGTTCTGCAACTACAAACTTTTCATTAATAAAAATTGCCATAAATTCTTAACCAAAAGAACAAGCTTTTCCAAATTATATATTTCACACACGACTCAAATATATAGCTGCAATAGGGGAAATGGACTAATTGTTTGTTGAAATTCAATAAATGTCACAATCAATTATTCAATTTTCCAAATCAGCATTTAAATATCAGAAAAAATTTCATTGCTTTCTTGAAAAAACAACAGGAAATTCTAATTTTCTTCTAGTATTAAAGAAGAGTCTTCTCGGTTTATTGAGTCTTTTTAAGAAGCTTTATATTTACACGAAATTGAAACACCTTTAAAATAAATAACGACATTCTTAATTATTCTTATGAGATAAGTTTTACAGTAAGAAGGTCGGTGATTACAATTTATCTCAATTTACCTATTAACAATATAGAATGATTTCAGATAAACAAATTTAACAAGAACAAATTGTAGCTCGAGACTGAAAGTTTATTAGATCCTTAGATGCTTTAATAGTTTGATAGAATATCTGAGTGGCAAATGAAATTAAGACAAGCAGACTTTACATGAGACGTTCTAAAGTGCAAAAAGGAAAGACGGTTGAGTTGATTTTCGTAAACTGACTCGTATGTGGTTCACTGGTTACTTAACTAAACATGAAATATTTGACGGTATTTGTCCATGAGATAACAAATATTAGAAATTTAAAAGCATAAATTAATTTGATCAGACAGTAATGCTTCATTATAGTGAAATAGATTATTTTAGAATTAAATGATATTTAGATAAAATATATTCCATCAAAGTTTATCGATTTAAACATGGGGACTTGAAAACATTTGGACAAGAAGTAAGCAATTACAATCGTGACATAAAGAAATGCATACAAGCAGTAATTGTAAGGGAAAAAACAAAAAATATAATTTCATTAAAATTGACCGATTTGAATAAATTTACAAATAATTCGTCAAATTTATGAAGACCAGAGTGAGAGTGTCATCTTAAACACCAAAAAGATTTATTTAAACACCTGGTAAGATTTATTGATGAACTAAATTTATGAAATAGATTATTTATTTAATGGTAGTTGTTGTCCGGTGAAAAAATGTTAACAGAGTGACAGCCAAATGAAAAACATTTCGAATACCGAAATTTTCAAACACCATGGATATCCAGAGGTGCATCGAAATCAATAAATAGCAAAATAAGTTCTTGAAAACAATAGCTGTATAGAGTGGTGTAATATTAGAGAATTTCTAGTTTAGTAGAGATGCAATTATGCTTTATAAACATAATATAAGACAGTGGGTGAAATTTTGAGTACAATGAGAAGCAAACAATCAATAGAAAAATGATAACTGGAAGCAGTGGCGGTATATTAATATATCAACACTTGAAAAATGTTTGATGGATTAGAAGAAATGTTATTGAGTAATACTACTCTATCAAAATTTAAGGAGGTTTCATTTTTTTATATTGGAATTTATATCAAGCTTGTTCAAATTAAAGACAAATATTGAGGTATACAACGCATTGTTAGTGTCAAAATGTAAATCTGATAAAGCAAATAAAATAATCTGCTAATCTTAATTTAATTGCAACAAATCAAATATTCTCATACATTTGAATTTACCTGCAACTTCGAAAAAATCATGTTATTAAATTATTTGATGAAAACTTCAGAATTGGTCGAAAGCCTTATGGTTATAATGAATAGAAACCAAAACTGGCCCAATTATATAGATAACATATACAGAAGGCTTCTTTTAGACTTTCAAGACATATCTGTAGTACAAATTACTTACACTCTGTGTGAATCTTCAAATATTAATCGACGAAGCGCACAATCAATTTGAAGACAAAAAGAGGAATATATGTCAAATAATCGGTTACAAAACGCTTAGCTATTTATACAAAGAATCACTGGTGCATTCCAGAAGGATTTTATGTGCGTCTAATTGGCTTCTGGCCAAGGTGGCAAAATACAAGATTGTAGATTGTTACCGTCGTTCATTGATATTATAAACAGATTTTTCAATTTTGGAATGATTTCTTGGGTATTGGTAAGTTTTTACTTTTAAAATTATAATACATAAACGTGTCATTTAATTTCGAAAAAGAGAAAATTACTTTTGAATTGAATAGTAAAGATTGCATGACTAAATATCCGAAATCCTTAGTAACTAAGCCACAATTTAATATTTTATGTTTCATTAGGGAAGTTTTGTTCTGATGAAAATTTGCTTCACATAATTGAGTAAATGTTCCGTTAATGTTAATAACTTTCTAGAATAATTATAGTGTAGAGGGTGATATCGGGTACCTTAAGAATGCCTTATTAATAAGATTACTACTACGCAACTTCTTTATCTCCGTGTAATTCTTATCTTATCTTATCTCATCATGATCAATGCATATGCGGCTTAATACGATATTGCTGCAAGAGAACTGAACTTGACTCCAGAAAGTAGCAAACTCATCACATAGTGTCTACCAATTATTAACTGAAATTTATGAGGAAAATACAGAGGAGAACATTATTGAAACTACGAAATAAATGCTAATTCTGCATTCCGATGAAAAAATTTTCAAGCATGTCATCTAGTCAATTAAACATTTTTCTACTACTACTAGAGAAGAAGAGAAGAATTTTTCTACTACTACTAGAGAAGAAGAGAAGAAAGACTTTATTGCTTATAAGGCAATCTATAATCTTTACATAGACGAATAATTTCATAAAACTATAAAATGGTAGACCTCCGCTTATCACAAAAATAAGTAAATATGAAATTCTTAAGCAAGCACTTAAAATAAGTTGGGGTAAGAAAATTAAATATCGGACTTCTCGTGTAAGGGGTTACACAATTTGACTAAATTATGAGTAATTAGTTAAATAATTTGTAACTCTCTACATTCATATCACAAATTTTTAATGCTTTTAACCGTACTCTTGCATTCTTACCAAGGAATTCTAATATTTCTGAATGTTTTTTCATATGTCTTCATTTATTAAATATTTTCGCCACTATTTGCATAGTCTTCATTTAACATCCGTGTATAATTCTATATTTTGCTTTAAATTAGATGTAGTTTTTCTTTATATATATTTCATTTCCGAGGTATTTTCCTTTCAATGAAACTTCTGTACACCCAGGTAATGTATTAATTTCTTTAAAATACTCAATTTCAAAGAGACCTAAACTTAAATTAATTCAACAAATACTTTTCTAAGAACACTCAATAGTAACGCATTCCATTGTCATAAAAAAATTGTTCAATCGCGTTAAAAAATCACTATTTGTAATATTATAAATACAAAGCTGTTAACAACAATACATACTTCACAATGGTGAATTTCTAAGCCAATACTCTTAAATTAAACAAATTTAAAAATGAGTAGATAATTTACATATTAGTTAAAAATTTGGAATTTACAAATAATTGCAAAGGATTCAATAGTGTCCAGTTGCATTTTAAATATAGGTAAATTACTAAAATCCAAATTTGAAGTAATTACTTAAATAATAGCAAATTCTTTATTTATTTTAAACAGAACAGCTAAAAAATAAATAACTTTTAAGAATTAGCTTATAAATAAAAACGTCGATTGAACAACAACAAATTTATGCGAAAGAATAGTGCATCCAAATAGTAATCCGTTTCAATAAGGCTACAATAACATTTTTTAACTTGTTTTAAAATTTTGTGGATTTTTACGAATTAGAATTGTTATGTTATGGCATCTAGCCGTTGTAATTTTGTCTTTCTTGTGTATACGAGGGCAATTTAGCAATAAAGAAGCGTTAACCGGTAGTACGTTTATTGTCGGACACCTTTTACTTGTGAATTTAGATTGCAAAAACGAAGGATTGACTGTAAATAATGATATTTTCTCTTCTAACGTTAGTCCTATGAAAGTTTTGAATGAGTAATAGTTTCTTTTATTGAATATATTTACAACTTCATTTAGAAATGATTATGTAAAAATTTGTTTTTCAAAATCTGCTTCTGATGTTATTATACAGGTAAGTAATGCTTAAATTTCTAATCACGTTAAGCAATTTTTCTTAGATTGATTTCCCATTTATTGCATTTTTGATTGAAGTTGAGTTAAACAGTAATGCCTTACATACTGCTGTTTTGCATTACAATAGATTTGCTGAAAACGATTCTATTGAATCATGGGAACTTCATGGTAAAAGACAGGTACTTTGATATTTATAATTTTACATGCTATTATGACAATTGTTGAATCTATCTAATTTCTTGTCTTCAGTAATCCAACTCCTTCCTCAAAATTTTATAGACATTTTATGTACTACAAGTATTTCTAGTATTATTGCAAGTTTTATATTTTTAAGGTCCAACAAATTTTTGAACACGTAGATTTTCTTTTTCACTTAAAGGAGATAAATTAACACTTTGCCTAATTCATGTCAATGGCAATCAATTTTTACAAAAATCCTAGTTATGAATAACGTGCTTTTCAATTGTAATAAAAAGCCTAGATTTACTCACATCTAACGTTTGATACTCGATATAAATTGGGAATATTCAACGGAAGTGTAAAAATTGTGTAATTACCCTAACTGTCTTAAGTTCAGATACACAGGCATCTAAGAATTCGGAGTATAGATTTTTGCGTTGTTTTATACCGTTGGTTATTTATCGATTACATTGTTTGCAAATGCTCCCGGGCATCTATTTTTTTTCGAATTAAATTACAGGTAATTGAAGCACTTTTAAACTTGAGCACAAATAGTTAACATGCTTCTAGCACAATATATATTTGGTTATATTCTGCTATGGTGCTATCAATGCACAATATATTTTTGTTTTTATGAAGCTTATTCTCTAAAGTTATTTATGTGAAAGCTGTTTACAATGTATTATTTCCAAGGTTATAAATGTTTATATATTTTTTGTTTAGCTTAAATTGATTTCGGGTACCAACTTTCTGAATCCATTCATTATTGCGAATCACTTAAGATTACACTTTCAAGATGTATCGAAAGCTTCATGCTTCCAGTTGAAATTCAGTGGTTGTGTATTTAAAGGTTTGTTTTTTTTATTTGCTTTCTATTATTTGTAAATCATTTCCTACTTGACAAACTTCAATTATATACATTTTTTGAAAAGTTGATTTTTGTATTTTTCGTTCCATCGTCGTAAAATTCTACGTACTCTTAGGAGGTTAACATATTTTTAGTTTGATCTTGGAAGATTAGCAAAACGCTATCTACTTGAATTAATTGCAGTGCATTTGTTTATGCAGAAATGTTTGTAACACTTTGTATACTGTGATATTTTCTTCGAATGTGTTTCTTTGGTTTTAGTATCAAGCGTTTTAGTAAAATTTCATTAGTATGTTTGTCTGCTATTTCTCTTTCAAAAAATCGTAATGCAAGGGTTTCGTAGTGAGTTTCATTTATATATACAGTTTCATTCTCGTAATACGTAATTTTTAGCGCAAATTGTAAGTTATACAATGCCCTTGATCTCTTCAAAATTGAAAGGCGATGCAACTTATGATGGTTTTATTGATGATAGTTACCACGGTGGTTTGGGTTTTTTAACTAACTTAATTGTACCGCCATTGGACTCAAGCGAAAATTCTGGTTGGTGCGTTTTTGATTGGCACAAAAATGGCTTGAATTTTACTTTTGATTTCTTCAGCTTTCGTAACATGCATAATGTGACTTTTATATTTAAGGATGACCCAAGCATTCATTTGACTGTGCCAAAGCGCATGTCTTGCTGGGTTACTTACAATAGCTTGTTTGCGCTGGCAGAACCCGATCAGATCTATTACAATATGCGGGCTCAAAGTCACCTACATTTGAAATCACTCACAGTCAATCTAGATGCAATAGCAAAATCAATTACATGCAATGTAAAATCAGCTGGGAAAATTGCAGTTGGTGAAGTTGTCATCAATAGTGGTAATTATGATTGATTATATTGCTCGTTCCTTACTTTATATATATATATATATATATTTATATTTATATTTTCATATTAAATGTATTTATAATTATAATACATAAACTGTGTCACATTTAATTTCGAACAAGAGAAAATTACTTTTGAATTGGATAGTAA
>CABFPE010000457.1:290279-302195 GCA_900660155.1 Hofstenia miamia
ATAAAGGTGTTATTTGAAACTTAAAACCGTGGTTGGCCACATCGTAAAGTTTTAGGCCGTAGACGTCCATTAGCCACGGCCAAAGCTTCAAAATACTAACAAACCTATCTGGTACTTACTATCTTGCTTATTTAAAGACAGTAAAATTTCGAACAAGATAACTTAAAGTATATTTGTCACTTTTTATAGAATTGTAACATTTAAATTGCATAATATTTGGTTACTTCTTATATTAATAGTATTATATTTTGTTTAAGTTTATATTTTTAGAAGATGACGGAATTTTCCTCAGATTTGATGTCGAGGCAATGTCCAGAATTGCAAAATGTAATGCTTTAATGGTAGAAGCTAATAGCGACAGTACTGTCAAAGGTGGCCCAATCGGCGGACAAACTATTGGGATTATAAGGGGAAATCCTTTATTGATGATCGCTTACTATGAATTTGCCATAATTAATGCTTATCTGTGGAAGAGACATAGACACGGCCTTGATCCATTCCCTTTATCCATACAAAGAATTCTTCCTGTCATGTGCTACACACTTGCCATGATTAATGCTTTACTGTGTTTACGGAGATCGGTAAAATGCTAAATGCTCTCAGAGAGTTGTCTCTAAATCTTTTAATAAATTACATTTTTGTATTGTGATTTTATTGTATTATTAAATGGGAATTAATCAAGTCCATGCAAAATTTTTAGATGTCCACAATTTCTCAAATGATTGTTTCACCAGCATTTCTAATTGAACATTGAACGCGTCTCTTAAGTGCATGACATAGTCAATGGTAAATCTATATTTGAATGCCTTCTAACTTAATCAGGATGTACACTTCAGACGTTTTTAGTACATGTCTCTAACATGTGTTTACATGATAGAGCTGGGCGCCGCACCGCCGAGCTTTTCCTCACGCTGCCGTCGACGAGAGTTTTGAAACGGCTTGGGTCGGCGTGGAAACATTCAAGAAATAATGATTTGAATAAAAAATTTCAAATTGTTCGTAGTACAATTTGATTGAAAATATATAACATTGGCTATTTACAATTTTCGATTCAACATTCATATTATCTAATCCTTAATGACATTTGGTTAGGAGATATACTATTGGCTTCCGCTAATCTCAAAGAAATTTTAGTGTTCATTTAACCACAATTGGTAAGCAAAAATCTTAATTTAGACACCCTATCGCTTTATAGGATTAGAATTTGAGCTGCATTGCAAAATGTCATCTTGCGTTATAATTAATGCACATGCCTATCCCGTCGACAATCATGGTCTAGGCGCAAATGATGTTAAGTTCCAAAACGTGGAGTCCGGGCCCTTTGTTAGCTCTCGCTGAATTTCAAAAAATCGCTCACTCGCATGACACTTCCGAGAGATCTTTCTACAATTATGCAAAGTTGGATAGGAATTCGAAAAAAAATTAAGCCTAGCTTCACACACAAACGGACACATACACACAATGAACGCACCTTTATTAATATAGATTTTTATGACCTACAGATATTTCTATTACTTCGGGTCGTTATATGTAGCCACAAGCTATGGCATGAACATTTTTTACGAAAATTTTGAAGCAGCCAGTCACGCCACGCCGATTCACGCCGCCTCTGCTGATGAATTCTAGAGCCCACGCCGCCAATATAAATTTTAACGGCGTCCAGCTCTATTACATGATAAATGCCCATAGCTTTATATTAACTCATTATTATGTTTTTTTCAGTTAGAAAGAATCTTTTTAGATTTAAGTAGCTTTTTACATGAAAATTAAAGTTTTGTCACGTGACCCATCGGTTCTCTTTCGTGATAGTTCTCAGAAAATTCATAAACTACCTCGAAACTATTCGGCAGATCAGCATTCATTTCAGCAAGGACGTGAGTATACCCGAGCTCTCAATGCAGCTAAGTTGCAGAAGGTATTCGCAGCACCTTTTCTTGGTTGTTTAGAAGGACACAATGACACTGTTCAAAGAGTTGAACCACATCCCTATTCTGTCTCCACATTTTTATCATCTTCTTCATTGGGTGAATTCATTATATGGAATCTTGCTCAGCGACGGTTAATATGCAAAGTGCAGGCACATCGCGGTTCATCGACAGGTACTAAGAAAAATTATCAACACTCACAAAACTAGATAATCAAGAATAACATCGATTACCATTTTAGCATTTAAGGATTCCAATTTGGTTTATTATACTAACAAACTGAACCTAAGTGTCACTTTGTCTAATAATTAGTTTTTACCATAAAAGCAAAATAAGAAATTGGTTGTATTTTGTTTAGGCTTGGGTATATCGCCAAATGGAGAAATTATTGCTTCTTGTGGTGCAGATTCGATATTGGCTCTATATAAGCTGGATTTAGAAGCCACTGTTGCAGATGAAGCTTTTCCTTCACTTGAAGTCATGCGGAAGCTGCAGTCGGCACCGAATTCTTTAGTTCATCTTCGAGTGAGCCCTAATTTTTTATCGCAGTTCCTTACATTATTTAATTGTTTAATTTTATATTAAATATAGTGAGTACAAATGCTATTAAGGTCTAGTTCATAAATTGATTGAATTAGCAAACTATGATCTATGGTGTTACTCATTTTTAATTTGAAACCTTTAGATTCACAAGAGATGGCTGTTTGTGTTGGCACATCTCTAGAGCTTTGCTCACATTTACGGGCTGATCCGTTTTGTCAATGGAAGTGGGGCAACAGTCCAATGTTGCATACTCGATGCTCACCTGTTGGAAGAATCTTGTGGGTGTAGCTACTCACTTTTGTGCACTCTTGTTAATAGACGCACGGCAGCCTCAACCCCTTCGAAAAATCACATTGGAACTGAGACCAAACGCTATTAGTTGGAATCCACAGGAGGCACCCAGATTTGTACTCGCGTGTGAAGATTATAATCTATATTCTTGGGATATGAGAAAACTTAGTTCTGCTGTTTTCGTACATAAAGGACATACCTCAGCAGTTCTCGATGTTAATTTTCATAATTCTGGACGAGAATTTGCCTCAGCTTCCTACAATCGCACTGTAAGATTGTGGGAATGCAATAGCAGCTCATCTCGTGAGGTATACCATACTCAGCGGATGCAGCGCGTCTCAGGTGTGCGGTATTCGTTAGACGGACGATACGTCATTTCAGCTTCAGATGAAATAAATCTCCGATTGTGGAAGGCTCGTGCAGATGACAAAATTGCAATAATGTCTCAAAGGGAAAAGGACTCTCTAAATTATAATGAAAGACTCATAAAAAGTTATAAAAATCATCCAGAAATCAGAAAGATCATCCGACATTTGCATCTGCCGAAACACGTGTATAATGCAAAAATAGAACATAAAAAATAATGATGCGTTAAAATGAAAAGAAGAGAATAGAAGGAAGCGCAGTCAGCAAGATTTCTACCCCTACATCGCTGAACAGGTCAAACATGTAATTGGAGAAGACGAATAAATTATTTGATGAATTTACGATATTTTTAAATTATTATAAAAATGATTCTAGCCTTGAAAAATTACGAAATTGTTCATTCAAATGTTTCCATTAGTTCATATTTTTTATTAATGAATATTTATATTTTTACATTAAAATTAGTGGTTTTACATCTATCTTGCCGTTGTGGCAATATTTAAAATTTCCAATTCTGTTATTATGTTTTTAAAAACAGTTTTACCAGTGGTGGATCTTGCGGGGGAATTCTACAAGGCAGTCCCCTCCTTCATATCTGCTAAATTTTTAAACAATGTACAAGTTGAGTTTATGAAGGTAACAATGCAAATTCTATTTGTTCTCATTTCTTCAATATAACTAAAATATAGAAAATTTTAATTATATGAACCCAGAATATCCAATAGTGAACATTCTATGTTATTTGAAGAGTATCAAAAATTGCTAATATTTGATTTGAAAAAAATCTATGATTTGATTGATTTTGCAAAAATATTGGTGTCAATTGTTTTCACTAAAAGAGTATTTTCAATTTCTGATATTGCACTGAATTTATAATTGGTTCTTTGGTTTTGTTATCCAATGACTACCAATATTATTTAAATCTTAATCATGTTAACAGTTAACTCATTCTTTTTTAATTGTGTGTTTTGTTTTAGATCATAAACATACAAAAAGTTTAATCGTTATAAAATAATTTAAAAATTCCCTAAAAGCGCTTAAATTTCGAAGACTGTTTTTTACATTACTTCCATCTACTAAAGAATTTTTAATAACATGTCTACATTTAAAGAATAATTTCCTTAGTCTTACACTTCTTTTCTTTCTATAATGTAAATATCAGACAACAACTGTTCTGTTACAAGACATTTGCCTCAAATAAATTCTGAATTCCCAATGTGTTTTTATCCATTTCAATCATATCAATACAGTATTTAAAACCAGTACTCTATTTTTCTTCAATATTTACCTGTAGCTTTGAAGAATATATTGAACTTGGGTTTTTCTGTGTAGCATTGTGTATCTCTCTCTCTCTATATATTATATATATAAATATACATTTATATTGGTCAGATGTAACATGTTTTGAATGCATGTAATATTAAACTCAAATGCGCATTTCAGTATTAGTAATAAACCATTTTTTGAATAATACACGTGTTTCTTATCATTGTAATTATGAGATTAAGATGCAGAAATGCTATCAATTAGTGAAATGTATGCAATTTGACTCCGTCGAGCAACATCGAATATGGTCATTATTGTATTCTTACATGTAAATTAAACTAAAGAATTTCATATTGATTTGTGTTTCAATGACTATACAGATTAATTTTAAATGTGTTTTGGTTGTTTTAGATGATGTCTGCATCAGATGAATTTGATTACAGTTGTGAAGATCAATCTGCCTACTTTGTAAAAAAATTGTTTGAAGAATAATGAAAATAACAAAAAAGGAAACAAACACAAAGAAAAAATCAACGCAACTTTGTTCAAGACTGTATATTCTGCTTCAAAAAATATAAAAAATGTGTGATCATATCACCTATTCACACACTAATCTAACAAATAAAAAAAAGATTATTGATTTTTACCGCACACGTGTTGCAAAACGTGTGTTTGACAGTGATCAATGCTTCGTAAGATTGTCAAATCAATAGAGAAAGAGTTAAAGATGCAAATGTGAAAATTCTGTTATGAGGAAAATCCCGCATTTAACAAGTTCTCTACCAGAATGTGTGAGATCGGTCTTAAAAAAAGAAACCATTAATAGTAAATCGTCGAGCTGAAGAAATTATTAACAATTTCTTTGACTGCCTTAAAACAAAATGTAATGAATCATTTGTTGATGAATCATCAACGAAAGCAATTTTAAATGAAACTTATAGAACAATTTTGTTGGAATTTCTTACGGAATCAAATTTTTTTTTAAGGAGGCAAATAAAATGCATAGATTTATAGCAGAAACAAAACAAAAGTTCAATTTAAGAGCCTCTACAATTCAAAATTATATAAGCAGTCTGAAAAAATTTGTAAAATTTGCACGCTACAATGAAAACATTAGGTTTGACAATGAATTGTGGAATACAGTTTTAGATGACATAAAAGATCCGTATCGAAAGGCAGCAGCCAGAGAAGATCAAGAGCAAAAAAATGAAAAATTGAAAACATTGCCTTCTTTTGAAGAACTTAAAGATATTTGTGAACGAGTAAAAACGCATTAACAAAGAAATGCAATTTAAATTATGAAACACAAATGGCAATGATCTATTTCTTGCTACAGGCCAACCACAATATTCGCCCATTACCACTCTTGAGCATTACTGTTGATCAATATGTCCAACATAGGAAAAGTTCCAGTATGATCTCAAGTAATAAAGGCAAAACTGGCTATAAATGCTTGTCTCACATCAGAATCGAAAATGAATTTTTCCCTATTATTGATAAAATGATCGCTTGCTATGAAAGCACATACAAAGAGAAGTCTCTATTTGTCTTTTGTTCTGCGCAGAATAAAATTCAAAATAATATGAATTACTTTGTATCGCAAATGCTAAGAAATTTTTTAAAATTGCAAAAAAAATTTACGCCAACAATCATTAGAAAAATTTGGGAAAATAAACTACAAAATGAGAAATTATCTCCAATGCAAAGAAAGGCACACTTGGCTCAAACCGGCCACACTCAACAAGTTGCGAATGCCAATTATATTGCCCCTCTTCAAGAACAAGAAGTTGAAAATATTCTAGACTTCTATAGTAGCAAACTACAAGAACCCTGCACATCTAGAACTTCGCAAACTCGAAATATAAAACGAATAAAAAAGAACTAACACTTTGATTTATGTTTTTGTATCTCCAATATATACTCCAGTTTGATTTTGTTTTTTCAAGATAGTTTTTAGATATTTCTGTATAACTTTCAATTTTCTTACACTAAGATGATTCAAATTCATAGTTTTTTTGTTAAAAGATCAATTAAGGTTTTCTTATTAACATGCAAATAGCAAAAATAAAAAAATGCAAATTTTTTTTATGAAAAAAATTATAGATTACATCCGACCAAAAGTGTTACAAATGACCAATATATATGAAAAAAATTACATCAGACCAATATTAATATATAATTTAGATTTATATTTTCATATTAAATGTATTTATAATTATAATACATAAACTGTGTCACATTTAATTTCGAACAAGAGAAAATTACTTTTGAATTGGATAGTAAAGATTGCATGATTAAATATCCGAAATCCTTAGTAACTAAGCCACAATTTAATATTTTATGTTTCATTAGGGAAGTTTTGTTCTGATGAAAATTTGCTTCACATAATTGAGTTAATGTTCCGTTAATGTTAACAACTTTCTAGAATAATTATAGTGTAGAGGGTGATATCGGATACCTTAAGAATGCCTTACTAATAAGATTGTAACAACTACAAAATGTCAGGCTATTATAACTAAGTGTTCCCCAATGCTTTCTCAAGTAGTATTGTAACAATCTCTTCTTCAGGAATTAAGGCAAATTTCAACAAATGTGTCCCTATGCCAAATATGATTTTGAATTGTATGCTTGTTTTTTAATTGAAGACGTTTTATATAAAATTTGTTTTTCATTTGTTGTGTTTTATAATTCCGCTAAAAAAATTATCTCTTTACATAGCAACCTGACAAAAATTTGTCTTAGCTTTGAATATATTACAATAGAATTTTCAACATTGGTCAGCCTAATTTTTAGTAAATACGAGTTTGCAAATCGAATGATTTTAAAATTTATAAAAGTTTTTGGGATTTTGTTTCGTTTTTGTATATAATTTGTAATAAACATGTAATGATAAAGTTGAACATACAAATTTCGTGTTGTATAACTTTACATATTAAAGTCAAAGGAAAATCGAAATTTGCGATTTTTATAACTTGCTGGCCCTCATTTATTTAATTATGTAATCATCAACTAACTATTACTTCGCAATCAAGCTCCCTGCTAGAACAAATTCAACTATCAACCGCTGCGGAAGACAATCACTTAATAAAACTAATGAAATCAAAACAATGCTTAATTGAGCTGAGAAATATTGATGTAAACGTAACGCTTGAAAACTAACCTATTTGCACAATTCAGAATAAAGACGCGATTAAAAGACTTTTAATTTTTCATCTTTCATTTTCTTTCCTGATTAGTCAATTACAAGTTTCAATTGAGATTTGTCAGCTGTAAACGCTGAATCAATAACAAACGACAGTGTCATAAACAAGTTCAATTGAGACGTTGTAAACAGCGGTATCAACAAAAATATATTCTTCTCAATTGAGAAGTGTTATAATTCATTGATAAGCTGTAAATGTACCCTAAGAGGACTTCTACTGTTTAAATTGCAGAATTTCACTTCCACCGCCACTGAATATAGGATATTTCCAATTATTTGATTACAGCTTTCAATTGCAACAATGTTTCATAGATTTTGTTCGTTATAATTCGAAGAATGTTTTTTTTGCAAATTGTTTATGCTTTTAGGTGATGTTTCGAATGAAGTTATTACGACCTTTGAAAAAGACGTCTTCAACAGTAAGTGCGCTCAAAATATTTTCAGATAAGCATTTATAAATCGATTTCTTCTATCAGCTAGTGAGGCTAAATTTATACTTTAAGTGTTTGTTTTCAAAAATTATTTGCTCAAATGTTCATAAACGAGGACCTATTATATCTGTAAACAATTGTTTAAATTCTCACGGTGATCCAGACGTTTGCATTATACGTAAGAATCAATTATTTTTCACATAGAGTGATAATTTACCTACAAAATATTTTTAAGAAATCTGCTGAATTGCGCGTTTATTGATAATACTGTATTTTCTATAATTGACTGAGCGGTATTTAATTTGTAAGACCATATTTATTATAAGTTTGCTAATGCATATAATAGTTATCAGGCTAAAATTGAATCAATTTAGATATTGCTGGAACACTAGTGTTAAAATTGAGGGGTTTCTGCCGCGCCTTTAATTGCTATAAGTGAGCTGTGAGAATGTTAATTGTCGATTGATCTTTCCCCAGAGAGTTTTTAATCATTTTATTTAGAATTACACAACGCTCATCAGGATCTGAACTCATCCGATTTTAATACAGGTAAGCTCTGTAATCAAATTTTGTTTGCATTGCCACTGTATGTTACTGCAGCTAACTGGTGTAGTTTGTTGACATCGATTGACAACAAAGTATTGTTGAAAGAACTTTCCGCACGCTATTCATTAATAATTCATTGACTATCTAATTTACACTTACTGTGCTAACATCATCTATTGCTCATTGATTTCCTCGCACTTCCGCAACATTTATACTATTGAGTCAATAACTTTCGTATTTTACCCATATTTTTTACACTGCGATAGTTGTCGAATTTTCCATTTGGGTACGTTGTATACCATATGTTTCAACAGCTCATGGCCCTCACTAAAAATAATTGCAATTGTTTAAATAATTTAACATGCTAGTTTGAGGCTGTTCAGCATAGAAATTTTCCATTTGCACATATTCCACTTAAAGGATTTCACTGTCCATCTTATATTGTTCATTTCTTCAAATTATTATTGCTTTTTAAGTCTTTTTATAGAATGTCTTAAACTAATTTGAATCTTTTCATTTAAAATTTTAACGTTCGTTCTCATCCTGGGTTATGAATTTTTCATTTTAAGTTCCACTTGGTAATTTGTCATTACTAAATTATTACTCCAACTTAAATTTTGGATTTTTAAATGTAGTTGTAATTTAGTAGTCGGTTTTATTGATTTTGTATATAGAATCATTTTCTGTTCTGTGTGTAGGTATTAACCATTAATTTATGTATCCATTTGAAAATCGGGTATTTCTAAAATTCTCCTTATTTCAACATCATTTTTTAAATATAGCTGATGTAGTCTAGTATTTTTTTAAATTTCCCCCTTAATTCATTTTTAAACTAGTTTTGATATTAGTGGCAAATTGACCGTTTTATATAGATTTTAAAAATTACTCTTATCATAAATATCACCGGAGCCATCCTTAAGCTGATGATAATTCTCAAAATCTGAATTTGTTTATTTCTAAGCTATAACCTAGAATCTTAGGATCATTTAACATTTGGTTTTTTAAGTTAAAAACATTTTTTGTTCTGTCACAAATAGGGGAATGGTAACAAAGTGTCAACACATTGGTAATTTGAGAAGGAATGGAATTTATATCGCTGGAGATTATTTGGCAGTTATATTGACAAACCTCTATCCCGAGTTCAATTGAGTTATTGGATTCGCTTGTGTTATGTCAAAATGAAGTTTATGTACAATTTTCACTAACTTCTTTTTTCCAGAAGCCTAGATCAATCGCATTAGGATATGAGTTGTATGTGTGAGATATAATAGGGTTTAGTAAGATTCTTTCCATGAAAATTATTTCATTGTAAATTGTACTTATGAGCCTAATTTTCTTGTTTATAAGTTTATGCCTGTACCCATTTTATAATTACATTATTTAGGCTATGATTCCTTAAAACCGTCACCAATCGTGCGAAGAGCTAGCGACTTAGGAAATTCGGACGACGTTTTAATATCGAACATGAATGGTAACAGTAAGTGTCTAGCCTCCTTGTATTTCCAATATCACATTATTTAGAGAACAATTTCAGTATAACCCTTAGTCTTATTCTGCTTGTCGCCTTCGCTTTAGTTACAGTTCTGCTTTTCTTTGGAATTTGTGTTGTGCTTGTTCTCATGTACAGTTTATGTAAGCCAACAAAGCCAATGGACAATGCGAGTGGTAAGTCAATATTATCAATCTCTACATATAATGAACAAATTCATTTGACATTTAGGATTCAGTGCATTGTAAATTTCATCTTTTCTCTGAATGAGTTCTCAGAGAGCTTGTGATTTAAACGCATGTTCCTACAACCTTATTCATTTGCGGCGATGTTAGTATGTAAAGGAAGATGCTCGGTAGTTAACCTACTGCACTTTAATAATTAAAAAATAATCTTTAAGAAGCTTTAGGCATCATTTTATTTATTTAAGTCCCATTTTGAATTTCTTTTGCATTATAACACCCTGCATTCTATTTTCATTCATGCCTGGTTTCATTCGCTGATCATTTCTTTCATTTTACGCAGCTTCAACCACTCTGTTATGTAAAATCCAATATCTCAGTATCATTTTTATTTAAGATTTTCCATACAGTTGTATTATCCACACCTTTCATTCTTAGCTTCTTCCCCCTGGGATAAATCGTATTTGTCTGTATTTGCTTTGACCAAGTTAATTATTTTTGAAAAAAGTATAGAGTTTTTTGGAGCCGATGTCGATTGGATCTTTTGAAGCTAGAATTTAAATTGCTTTCCATTATTTTAGCAGAGCAGTGACACTTACATTTCTCATGCTTTTTAGTAATTGAGAAGGATTGTTGTATGAATGTGAGCGGTGATTTGCAAAACAGGATATTTTTGTGCAGTGGTCATTCGTGTATTTTAAAATTTTACAGTATATTTTGATTATGATTTACAATATTCTTAAAGGACATTCAATTTTATGCAAATGTTTCCATCTTATGTTCTTAGTCATTTGTGAATACAAATACAATAGCCAATTTATGTGAAGTCACCTGTGCAGTATATATACATTACTATATATTCTCTAATTATATATATTAATACAATATTATTACATTTCTCAATTTTGTGTAACTAGTGGTTACGGGCATTTAGGCAATAATAATGACAAGCGATTATTGGAATTCTTTCTAAATTTAGTATGTTTGCAAAGTTGCTAAGCATAAGCTCTCTAATACGAAAAAGAAACCAATATACTTATTTTCGTCAGCAAAACATGACATTGAACTATTTTTTGGATACGCCACTGCCTCCTATAGTAATTACTATAATAGGCATTGGATGCGGTCTTTAAGGTATTCTTATTCAAATATAAACTTTTCAGCCTGCTGAGGTTTGAAAATTTTGGAAATTCATGTTTCTAAGATAGATGTTGCCCTAACTAAAAATACGAGCTTACTATCACAAACTGCTCATTCATTTCTAATTGCTCAAAAAAGAGTAATTTATTCCATTTTCGGAAAAAGGAATAAAAAGACTTTTGATATGAATAGCAAAGATCCTAACTCTGATATCAATAAGCAACCTATATGCAATAAGTCAAAATCTAAGCGAAATGATTTATCAGCATTGGAAAGTTTTTGTTATAATTTGTGCTTTCTTTATTTCACTAAATTTTCATTCTTGTTGAAATATATTCGTGAAAAACACTGTCATTCCTCATAAATATTATAGTATTCTTAAATTTTTATAGTAAACTTCATTTTAATTTTTTTCAAAAATTTAAGAAAAAAAATATAGTTACAACTGACGGTTTTGTGCATCTGCCTAATATATTCTGCGGATAACATTGTACAGATGACTGGCATATATATATATATATATATAGAGAGAGAG
>CABFPE010000457.1:302277-319477 GCA_900660155.1 Hofstenia miamia
AGAGAGAGAGAGAGAGAGAGTGTATGTTTTCGATTTAAAATCATCGTCAATGCAGATTTTGTGATAATATAGTTTACAATGCACTACATATAATGTTAAAATATGCATGCACTAATAAATATTCAAAATGTTTGTCGTTATGTGTTTTAGATTTTTATAACAGTTTTTATTTATTAGGATTCGTAAGTGCATGTATCAGATGTCTTCCTAAAATTATGAACATTCGTTTTTCCGTGACCGGTTATCTACACATAAATGCTTGAATTATAATTAAGTTCGCGTGAATACAATAATAGTAATACCAAAAATTTGAGTAAATTGGTATTCCCACAAAATGCTTTAGATATTTTAGGTGAAATCCCGTATAGTGCAACGCTTGCCTCTTCGTAGCACTAATCGAGATTTATATGTATAAAGTAATTTCGTTTTGTATTTTCTTCTGTTTCATTATGCTTAAACACGAATAAATTAAGTACTTTTTAATATAATATGATAAATCTATTTTAATAATGTCTTTAAGTCTATCGTGCATACTTTCATATAACTTTGAAACAACCTCACCTGAAGGAGCTTCCCATAAATATATAAAAAAGAAAAGAGCAAGCTATATATTGTGCCAATGTATTGTTACTGCCAAAAAAGCGTGAACTGCTCTCGTTAAATCACTTCAAAAAATATAGTTTGATGCATTATGAAAGTGGGAGAGAAATTATATATTTTGATTTCGCAGCATTACAATATGTTTATTTACACACTATCAGAATTAAATGTTTCAAAGTGTGAGTGGTTGTGCTTCAAGATTGTACTCAATGATTGCATTTTGCCCTCTGCCTTGACAGTTATGTAAACGAAAGCCCGAAATAGTGATCTTAGATGGCTTTTATTGATATTAAGGCAAACATCAATAAGCTCAAGTTCATGAAGGATCAGAGCAGCCGCAAGAAATTGTAATTCTATTTCATTTGTGTTTTGTTTTTAGAGCAGAGATTCTCTTCAGTTCAATCTGCAATTTTGCTGTTCTTAATTAGCCTAATAATTTAATGAACTCATGTCGAAATTATTTTGATTAAATCTTTACTAGTTGTTTTCCATGTAACAGTCAAAGTGTATTTTGTTTTATGATTGAGAATTTAAGATATAAAGAAAGGGTCCACGAGTTAAAAATGGTTCCAAATCACCGTTATAAACTACGCACACAGCATAATCTAGCTGGATTTTCCGTCTTCAACGGATTTTTAGTCAAATCCGTGTATCGGTTTTCGTTTAGAATTCCATCATTGTAAATGCAATAGATATTTATCAATAGTAGTCATACACTAGAAACCTTGCGTATTTATAAATATTTAATTACAGAATTAAATGAAATATTGTCATATTTTTAATTTCAAACCCCAATGCAAACATTTGAATAAATTTTCAACTGAATAGAGATGGGTCATGTCTATGGTGTGTAAAAGTCAAATTCAAAGTGATTTTTCGGTCGAATACCTATTTGCAAATATTTAATTTCCTGTAAGGTTAAAAAGTCTACAATATTTTTAGGTCAATTTCCTTTAAAGTCAAAATATGGTTGGCATCGACTATTTAATTGCAAATTTATATATTTATGAAACTTTGTCAAAATTTGATTTCAAATCAAACAAAATGTTGAGCGAAGAATTTCCATACCAAACGTTGTTTTTTTCTGTTGAAAACTTTAAACATTATATTTTTTCATAAGTACCTTATAGCACGTTTTAAGCAGGACTTATGGATTTTGACGTCATCTTAATTTTATAATGTTTCAAAATTTCTTAGTTTTTGGCCAAAATACATACTAAGTTTTTAGATCAAATAATAATCGCCCAAGTCATGTCTATTCTTGGAATTTTGTATTGATAATTCTGAATCAATTTTATATTGATTATCCTATTAAAAGTGATATTAGCATTCATTCGAACATTATTATGAGACCGAAAAAAGTCTGCGTATTCATGAATGTATGACACTCCCATTGTTTGCAAATACAATTACTTGAGGCTGCTGCAATGGCTATTTTAAAAGTTTAACATTTTAATGGAATTGAAAAATTTTTGAGATTTTTATAATAAATAAATGATTTTAACACTAATTGTGAGAATGAAGTTGCCATATGTATTGATCTTGCATTAGTCTATCTAGAAACTTTAAAGCTGAAATTTACATAAATTTATTTGAAAATTATTAAATTTTTATTTCTATAAATATTTCAACTTATGTCGTCATGATAAATGGAATTTTTTACGAGTAAACTTTTATTTTAGTTCTTCTCGCGTAAGTATTAAAAGTTCTTTGTTCATTTCTTTGTTTCGGAGATGAGCGCGCAGAGCCCATTTAAAATCAACGGCCAGTGTCATAGTTCGTAAATTCAAACACGACATTTTACTTATTAACAAGGGCGGCGACGCATTCATCTCTTGCATTCCACGTATACTTATTTCTGTGTGAGTACGAATTCATTGATGATTTCTCAAGAATTTTTTTAAGAGTTATTAACTTCTTGTAGGTCTTAATCATTTTTAACCCTCTTATTGATGACAACAAGAATGAATGTGGATATTTTTACTCCCTAATTTGATCTTTCTAAATATATTTTATGCAATTTCCCGGGATTTTGTTAAAGAAAATATTCTATTTCCTGTCCTAGACATACGTTTTCTCTTCTATTTTCTCCCTTTTATTATTCTGATTGCTTGCGATTATTTTACAAGAGTTTGGCAAACCATCTCCCTTCTTTTCAACTTTCATTTTACTGTTTTAACAACAATTGTTCTCCTAGTATACAAGTTAAACATGAAGTTGGGTAGATAGTATTTAGGCAAATTTCCATATTCACATCTCCAATATATTCTTTCTTTGAGTAAAATATTTTTGGTTTGCGGTAATTTTAGATACATTATTGACAAGTTATCTATTATCACTATATAGAAGACATGGAGTCCTTCAGTTAAAGTGGGAATTTTAAACGAGTTAGATTTTCGCTTCAGTATTATTGTAAAAGCATTTATTACTGCGGAATTATGTTTTACTTGTCTTGCACCGAGTTAGATTTTCGCTACAGTATTATTGTAAAAGCATTTATTACTGCGGAATTATTGTTTAAAAATCAATCTCTTTAGTTATTTTGTAAATTATTAAATTAAATCTGATTGCTTTTTATGCCTGTTTCATGTTGTTGGGTCAGATCAACAACTTTAAACAAGTAAAACTTTTTGGGCAGCTATATCACTAGTCGGTGTTGAATTTGCATCGCCTCAATTTAAAAACTGCACTCTTCGGCAGCAATAATAAATATTAGATTATATCGTAAAAAATCAAAATATTTACTGAGCCAGAAGCGCATGTATTGAAATTAATGTTTTGTATGTAGGGTTTTGTTTCGGTATTTTAAATAAGATTTGATTTGCTACAAAACTTATACTATTGTTTATCACAATTAATCATTTGTGTTTCGAATTAATAACCAAATATTTTTACACCTGTTTTGCACGACATACAATGTTTTCAATATAAATTTTAGTTGAATCAAGTTTTGTTGAATTTCTGCTAATTTTACACGCTCACTCTTTAAAAACATTTTCAAACAATTTTGTTAAATGCTGAGGTTATGTTTACAGTCATAATTTTATAAAGATCACCAGATTTGTTGATATTCATATTCATATCGGAATAAGAATTAATCCACTTGAATTATTTTGGACTATTCGTTTGATTTTCTTTTCTGTTAATGAAAAATTTATTATATATCATTATATCATGCGCCTAGAACAATAGTAATTTTTTTTCAAAATTCCTTTCATCAAATTTTTTTTACATCTCGAGGGTTTTAATGAGAATTTTACGAAAACCTTCAATGCAGAAATTTTAATAAATTATTGCTCCAGGCCCATCAAATAGTGATGGACTGTAAGAATAGAACATCGTTGTCAAGTCGCGCCCCTGCTCCCGCATAACCGAGCTAGAATTCGGGATTCAAAGGGTACTTTTGATGTTTTGCTCGGTCTCCTTTATGATTTTTGCTACAATTCTGCGTTTCACATTTTCACATTCATTCAGCTTCGCACTTTTTGTAAGATGAGACCGACACCATTTTTAGTATATTTCTTTGTAGTTACTTTGCTTTGATAATTATATTTAATCTTTCTTTTCCTATTGACATTTGATATCAACGCTTAATTCGAAGTCGTTGACGGAGATGAGTAATTTAATTGGAATGCATTGTTCGAAATTTCAAATGCGATTTTACTATTTTCATTTACTTTTTCATCCATTTACGTGGATGTACACAACTGTTTTCTATTTAAATTTTCTACATTCAATATTATCAATATTACGAATGCTCCTTTTGTTGTAGAAATCAAATTAAAATTATAATTCATAACTTTCCTTTGTGTTATCACCTGTCTTGTTTATAGCAAGAAATCGCTGTCACAAATTGTCTTTATTTTACTTGGTTGTGAATGCATCTGAGACGTAGTGAAGACGTGGTTGGTCAAAAGCGCTTTTTAGTCATATGTTAATTGATATTGCAAATTGAATGTTTTTTAACAAATCCAATTTTGGAATGTACACAAATTTGATTATTTTAATAGAATGTTAGAAAATTCGCGACATTATTTTAATTAATTCGTGGCAATTGTTGTTTTATCACCCTTGCTGAAAGATGAAGCAGCTTAGAAGCAGTGCACTCACTACTATTATTTTTCAGTTGTAACAAGGAGTTCTGAACGTTCAGAAGTTTAATGCGGATGTTGCACGATGGGCGTTTGCGCTAGAGCAAAACACTTAAGTTAAATACACTATTCAGACTTGTCAACGAGCTTGAGCACAGTATTTGATATACAACAAGCCTATTTTAGGCAAAGCAAGTTTGTAGTTCATATTGTTAATTTGATTATGGAGATTTTTCTTATTTTTTGCAGTCAGTATGCCTTTCCTATATTCTTATTTAAGAAATGTTTATTAAATAATAGGAAGAGCTATGTAAAAAATTCTTTGAGCACAATATTTTTAAAAAAATACCGAGCTAAAACGAGTCTCATTCAATGATTTTATGTGGCAAGCCGAGCCAAACTTACACAAAATTTAAACGAGCCGAGCTTGGAAATATTCAATCATTCAAATAAATGATTTTTTAATACATATATTACACGCACACACGTAACTCACAATTTTTAAATGGAATTCGTAAATCATTCATTTTATCCACATACTGCAATTTTGGGAAGTGCAAGTACTCGGAATTCGAGTCGATGTCTAAAATCTCAACTCGACATTTCGAGTACTCGATCTTAGCTGAATAGCAGCTGTTTTTCTGCCATTTATGCCTATAATATATCATAATTCATTTGCTTTTCACTATTTATCTCAAATTGTAAACCATCGGGTTTGGTTTCTCTCATTTAGTTAAGCATGTTGTATTTCCTTAGTACATTGATGTAGTGTAGCATAGGTTGTATATAGCTTAGCCTAACGAGAAAATTAAATATAAATGTAACTCGTAACTCGATTCGAACTCGCGCGTTAGGTTCCAACTCGACTTGATCCAGATCCGTTTGGAAATTTAATTGAGCTAACTCCGTTTTGGATTTGCTTCATGAAGATATATTCACTAAATTTCGAGAAATCTTATAAACAATACTTAGTTGGCGTCTATATAAAATTGCGAAACTAACAAGTTCATCTATATCACAAAGTCGCATATTTGTTTCGCATTAAAGAAATCATTTGTTTAAGTGTATAATCACTAAACATAAATTGCTAAAATGTGTGTTGAGAAAACACGTTTTATAATTGTTAATAGTTATTCATCTCATGATATTAATTTTTGTGTCAAAACAATTGTTTTTTTGTAATGTTATAAAATTCGTCTATCTAAACTTTATCAACTTACGTTTAGTATTATACAAACAGCGGCCTGATCCCTACTACTCTTCCAGTGCTACCACAGAAGAGCGACTGAGGATGCTAAACATGACGCAGAGTGCACTTGATATGTACGAAACACCACGCTATCCAATCAAACCCCACGATACCTACTACGGACGCCAGTTACCAGATGTACCCAGCTTAGACTCTGGTGAGTATCCAACTTTTTATAGCAAAATCAAGGAGCCTTTGCTTCAAATTCACACTTCTCTAGTTTATTCAACCTATTGAATTTTTAGTACTCCTTTGAACTTACATTTCACATGTAGTTTGAGGAACTCCTTGAATTTCTGCTGTAGAAAATATATAACTTTATAGTATCGAGATATTTGGTAGCCAAAATGTAAACATTATTAAGAGTTAGTGAGTACTTCTTATCTACTAGGTTATACGAAATATATCTTGTGAGGTCAAGCCCTGTCTTAACTAGGTGATGTAATCGACCCTACTTTACTATTTTGGTTGATGTAATATTACTCTATATCCTTAATCTGAGATGCAGCGATGCGATGCTATATCCGTGTTCGAACTCTTAACGGCTTTCATATTTCCTTTATCAGATATGTGATGTTAATAGCATTTATAGGTGTCATTATAAGTAAGGTGTTTTGATGTTAGATGCTATGGTAAATAGCGATGCTAGCCGACAACTCAACGCGCACCCATTGCTTTTAGTCAATCACCCACGCATGCACATTAAGTATGAGCTACATTTGTGTTGGTATTTGGCATTTGTTACATAAAATAAAGATCAATTTCGGAGCTGCGTACTCTGTAGTTTTATTTTGATTATTGATTCGCAAAATTCATTTGAGATGTCGAAAATGGGGTTCTAATTGCAATGTTTCGTCATGGATTAAATGTTGCCGAAAGAATTTCTTAGAACGTATCATTGATTTAGTTGAATCAGATATAATCGGACAGTTAAGACTCAAAGTTAAGACAGGGCTTAAGGTACATTCGCCGTATAAAATGTCAAGTTTTTAACCCTAGCACTTATTTTAGGTTATTGCAAACGTATGAGCGTACTTCTAATGCGAGTTTACATTTTGCCTCGTATGCGTTTTTGCATTTATCGCCATTTTGAGGGAATTTAGTGCACTGTGATTAACTTTTATTTAGTTTTAAGTTATATTTTAGTTTATTTTAGTTCATATTTTTGTTCTAACTTTGGTAAATTCGATTTCGATATTTTCAAACGCAGCAGATACAAATCTAACACCAAGTACTTTTCACAAAATTTAACATACATGTACTTTAATAAATATGTAAATGCTTGTTACAAAGAAACAAATTAACAGTCATTGGCCGGCGATGTCCAGTTCAATTATGCATTTTGTCAATTTTGGTATTCATAACGTTGACTAAAATTTGAACAGTGGTTTTAAACTTTCGTAAATTTATCAAATCAAGCACTCCACATTTTTTAATTTGAGCAAATAATGATAATGAGCCTTGTTTTCATTTGAATTTCATCAATTGGAAAGGTGTAATAGTTTTTAGCAACCTATTTATAATCTACAAATTGCAACGTGCTTTAAAAATAAACTTGTGCACAACAATTGACTTATAGGATTTCTCGGTCAAGATAGACTATCATGCACTCAAGCTTAGCTTTCGTCGGTGCAGTCTAGTTTTCGTGCATTCAACTGAGTTTCCTTTACACTGCTTTATCGTTATGCGCAATCGATTTAAGCCCTCAGCCAATTAAAACAGAGTTGTAGTCATTCAATGTAATGCAACGTGCCATTATTGACCCTATGCACTTGCATTATATCAACATCTACGCGCTGCTCCATGTGAAATTATTTTTTGTTTTTTGATTTATCAAAATTAGAATCACTGCATCGTCTAAAATAAATTTTTAAAATTCACACTTTGCAATATGCGACTATCATAATTAATAGAATATACCATTTTGGAGACCTATTGCTCCATGAGTTCTAATGCTATCAACACAATTTATATATAAGCTTCGGATTTTGTTGAGTTAAAAACAAGAAGAAATTGATTGAAAAATTGAATCGAATTTGATTGAAAATTGAGTACAAAATTGAATCAAAATTCAAATTATCAGTCTTTAAAATTCTTCAATCCTTCAATCGGCGCATATGAAAAATTTGCAATATCTGCAGGATTTGCGTTGAATTTTTCTACTTGTTCGCCTTGTAGCACTTGCGAAACTTTGACCATAAAGTGAAAATCCGGGTTTTTAGCAATCACACTGTCCAGTTGGCTTTGTAAATATCAAGTTCAGGAACAATGACATCTCAAATAGTTTAAAAATTTGGATGGCAGAGGTCATCTTCAAGCGGCCCTCAAACTTTGTGATGGCATCTGGAAGACCACGGAACGCACTTATCAAAAATGCCAACTGCTGCTGTAACACGACCTTTGAGATCAGTTTTTTCAAAGTTTTAACTGCGTTGCACTCGGGTTCATCCAAAGTTTCCAAATATGTGCAGACTTGCTGAAAATTTGAGCAGTAATAAATCACTGTCTTAAGCCATGTTCCTCAACGTGTGCTAACTGCATCAGGGGCAGCGTTGACATGTTTTAAACTTGGGGTGTTTTAAACAGTGTTTTAAACAAGTGTTTTTTCGGCTTGTTTTTTAATGTTTTTTTAGAGCTAGATACGATGAAAATTTGTGCAATTTCAGATAAAAAAATGTCTTCAGTTGGAAGGATGCTAGACCCAATTTGGGCAGTTTGAGAGAATTGCGTCAAATAAAGCTCATTGTCGGCATTGCTCTTATGAATGTGCCTCGCTTGTAGACAGAATGCGAAAGCGTTTCGCTAAAATTCATTCAACACGTTCTGATAATGAAACACCCACTTCAACAGCTTCGATTCTTGGGAGCGTCAACATCTGCACCTTCGGCACCAAGGCAACCCAAATAACTCAATATGATGTTTCAACGAATTCTAAACAGAAAGAAAATTTTGATAGACATCGAAGTTTTTTCTTTGCCAACAACATTTCCTTCAGAACTGTGGAATCTCCTTATTTTAAAGCAAGTTTAACATTTTTTCTCACTTTACTAATTCATTTTTTAATGTTTCAATGTTAATGGGTTTAATATGTTATTCAATAAATACATAAATTAATTCATTGACGTGTTTAGAAGCTAGTCCATGATCTTCATCCTGTCTAGGCGACAACTAGTAGGCGAAATTCTTGACAATATTTATGACGAACAATAACAATGTGCATTGATGGTTGGGTGGTCGGGAACTAACAATGAGCCCTAGTTTGTTGTTCTGTCCAATCTGAGGGCAAATTTTATTTCGTCGAGACTGGCTCAGAAAGCCATACAAGTGAATACATGTGTGAACTGACTGAATCGGCAATAGCAAAGCCGAAGAAAATTTGAATGCATTGTTGTTGTGAAAAAAAACGAATCATTGTTGTCCATTGGGTGTGTTGTGCACCAACTCAATTTATTGGCTAAAGATTTAACGCCAGCACAGCTAATTAATAAAGTTTGCGCAATAGCTAAGACATTCGAGTATACAAACAGCATACGCGGTTTACTAGCACAAAAGAGGGCTCTACTAAACTTGTCATTTCTTGTGAAGTGCGTTGGAGCTCATCGGTGGTATATTCGAAATTGGAACCGTGCTCGACAAATCGTAAATGACAATGCTGATTTTTTTTTCGACATCAAAAATGAAAGAAATTAAAAAAAGTATAACCGATTTAGCCCTCTATCAACTGACGGAATCTGGCATCCAGGTTTTAGACGTTATTGCTATTGCTATTGATAACATACAGAGTGATTCAGCGACACTTGCGGATGGTGTTAATGTTTGGAAATCAATCTTGACAGCGTACAGAGATATTGGAACAGATGAACGGGAGTGGCTGGCAGAGGCTGAAACAAGATACAATAACACTGTGGATGGCGTGTTCTTTGTAGCTTATTCCATTCACCCAAAATTTTGTGGCAAATAAAATATCTTAACTTCGGAATGGAACCAAGCTGTTGAATGGGTCAAATCCCACCAACTGGGATGTTTAAATGAATACATGGAATTTATTGGTGGGGCTATGTAAAAATGCAACAAATGTGTGATCTCTCGCCAAATTGTTCGCTCACCAAATTTTTCAAGTCTCAGGAACATATGAAAAGAGAGTTGCTATAGGTAGCACTTACTTTAATTCATGTTGTTCCTTCGTCAGCCGGTTTGGAGAGAATTTTCAGTTCCATGGGCTTTGTATATTCGGATATACGAAATCGGCTATCGCCCAAGAAAGTGGGGAAACTCGCATTTTGTTTGAGAGTATTAAATGAAAATGAATAACTCTACGTTATTGTAAAAATTTGCAATGTTTGTTGTTCGTATATACAATTGCTTCTGTTCTTATATGCAATTTTTTTCTGTTCTGATATAAAATTCCTGTTCTTATATACAATTTCGTTTGTTTTGACAATTTCTTTGATTTTGTTTACTATTCTAGACTCGATAATTGAAATTTCATTGTATTTTAGTTTTAGCTCGATTCTAGGAGATGCAGATTTTCATAAACTATTCTATTAAAAATCATATTTTNAACTGACGGAATCTGGCATCCAGGTTTTAGACGTTATTGCTATTGCTATTGATAACATACAGAGTGATTCAGCGACACTTGCGGATGGTGTTAATGTTTGGAAATCAATCTTGACAGCGTACAGAGATATTGGAACAGATGAACGGGAGTGGCTGGCAGAGGCTGAAACAAGATACAATAACACTGTGGATGGCGTGTTCTTTGTAGCTTATTCCATTCACCCAAAATTTTGTGGCAAATAAAATATCTTAACTTCGGAATGGAACCAAGCTGTTGAATGGGTCAAATCCCACCAACTGGGATGTTTAAATGAATACATGGAATTTATTGGTGGGGCTATGTAAAAATGCAACAAATGTGTGATCTCTCGCCAAATTGTTCGCTCACCAAATTTTTCAAGTCTCAGGAACATATGAAAAGAGAGTTGCTATAGGTAGCACTTACTTTAATTCATGTTGTTCCTTCGTCAGCCGGTTTGGAGAGAATTTTCAGTTCCATGGGCTTTGTATATTCGGATATACGAAATCGGCTATCGCCCAAGAAAGTGGGGAAACTCGCATTTTGTTTGAGAGTATTAAATGAAAATGAATAACTCTACGTTATTGTAAAAATTTGCAATGTTTGTTGTTCGTATATACAATTGCTTCTGTTCTTATATGCAATTTTTTTCTGTTCTGATATAAAATTCCTGTTCTTATATACAATCGATAATTGAAATTTCATTGTATTTTAGTTTTAGCTCGATTCTAGGAGATGCAGATTTTCATAAACTATTCTATTAAAAATCATATTTTAACCGTTTAAAACGTTTTTTTTCTAAAGTAAACACTTTTTTGCCAACCCTGATCAGGGGGTAAAGGGAGTCCAGTAGTTTCTTGAAAATTATGTTTACACCGTACCGAATGTTCAAAAAACATCTGTTTCATGATGATTGCATCGAATATACTCAGCAACACGATGGAGAGCGTGGGCAATGCATGTTACATGCTTTAATTCTGTGTAAAAAAAGTTTCAGATTTTTCCCAGCTTTAATCATATAAGCAGTTCTATCAGATAAGAATAATTTTATTCGCTCGTACGGAATATCGCCACAGAAAAGTTTTCCAATTGTCGAATTGAACATCTGTGTGATGGTGACATTATCAGTTTTTTTGTAATTCGGCTACTTCAACTAAGTGCGGTTTAGTGTAACATTCATTTTTCAGCACACCTACTAAAACAGCTGCAATAGATGACCTTGAGCATCTGTTGTCTCGTCAATTATAACAAAGATTTCCTTGTTTTTAATCTCATTTTTAACTCTCTCAATAATATCGGTGAATTCTTCTTTGATTAATTAATTTTCTCGTAGAGTTGACTCTTCTGGTTGTGCGCGACCCGTATACTTTAAAAGTCTTGCGACTGAAAGTAATATTTTCTCTCGTAAAAGCAACAGTCATATCTTTGAAATACTAATTGGAATTGGTGGAAGATGAAAATAATGCTTCAGATGACAGGAAAGTCTGTTTTCGTTTCTTGTTTTTCTTGTTAGCTTCTTGGTTATTGATATGTTTCGCAGTTTTAATATGCGATCAACAATGAATTTAACTTGTGTACCATAGTCGATTGCGTGAGGACAAACTTTGCATCTAATTTTGTTGGTACGTCTATCAAATTCCCAGATTTCTTTTCCCTCCCGAGAAGAGTTTTGGCATAAACAGAGTCGCACTGGTTATCTTTTGGCATAACGAACGACGTANTTCAGATTTTTCCCAGCTTTAATCATATAAGCAGTTCTATCAGATAAGAATAATTTTATTCGCTCGTACGGAATATCGCCACAGAAAAGTTTTCCAATTGTCGAATTGAACATCTGTGTGATGGTGACATTATCAGTTTTTTTGTAATTCGGCTACTTCAACTAAGTGCGGTTTAGTGTAACATTCATTTTTCAGCACACCTACTAAAACAGCTGCAATAGATGACCTTGAGCATCTGTTGTCTCGTCAATTATAACAAAGATTTCCTTGTTTTTAATCTCATTTTTAACTCTCTCAATAATATCGGTGAATTCTTCTTTGATTAATTAATTTTCTCGTAGAGTTGACTCTTCTGGTTGTGCGCGACCCGTATACTTTAAAAGTCTTGCGACTGAAAGGAATATTTTCTCTCGTAAAAGCAACAGTCATATCTTTGAAATACTAATTGGAATTGGTGGAAGATGAAAATAATGCTTCAGGTGACAGGAAAGTCTGTTTTCGTTTCTTGTATTTCTTGTTAGCTTCTTGGTTATTGATATGTTTCGCAGTTTTAATATGCGATCAACAATGAATTTAACTTGTGTACCATAGTCGATTGCGTGAGGACAAACTTTGCATCTAATTTTGTTGGTACGTCTATCAAATTCCCAGATTTCTTTTCCCTCCCGAGAAGAGTTTTGGCATAAACAGAGTCGCACTGGTTATCTTTTGGCATAACGAACGACGTATTATAAATGATCACGTATGATAACGTAATACGCGCGTAAAAGTTACATTCGCTCTGAAAGAGAACATTGAGTGAAAACCACAAAATTGAGCTATGCAATTTGATTGAGTAAAACTGTAAAAATTGAGCCAAAAATTGAGTTATTGCATAACTCAGATCTACCTAGAAGTGGAAGAGGCCATTCTATAAGCAATGATAATATTGTGGCAGTCGAGGAGGCAATTCAACAACTGAAAAACCTGCATCAGCTTCCCATCACCTCGAATGTCGCTGCAAGTATTGGTCGATCAAAATCGACTGTATGGAAAATTATGAAGCGAGAGTTAAAACTTAAACCATATAAGATTCAATTGGGGCAGCAGCTAGTGATGATGATTTTTTAAGGCGAGTCACCTTTGTGAAAAGATTTCTTAAAGAAGTTGAAGACGACCCATCCTTCTTAGGAAGAGTTATTTTTTCAGATGAAGTCTACTTTAGTCTAAATGGTGTGGTTAACAGACAAAACACAAAATTTTGGAGTACTGAAAAACCACCCATCACTCAGGTATCACATTTTTCAAGTAAGGTTATGGTGGGGGTGTGTGTAGGCTTTTCAAAGTCTGTTAGACTACCAATAATAACCTTGCCAGAAGGCACTCTTACCAAAGATATTTATAGACTTTTTGGAGAGACAAATCATACCTTATTTGAAATCTAAAAGGAGGTGGCGCATATCAATCCTGCAGCATGATGGCGCTAGACCACATACGGTCAATACATCGCTTGAAGCATTGAAAACTCTTTTTCCTGGTGGTCTTATTAGTGATCGAACTGAGTTTAGCTGGCCTCCTAGAAGTCCCGACTTATCTCCCTTGGATTTCTTTTTCTGGAGCTGGATGCAAAACAAGGTTTATGCAGAGCCTAGACCTCAAAGTTTGCAACATCTGAAGGAGAAAACTATTGAAGTATACGAATCAATGACAGAAGAAATGTTTCAAAATGCTTTTATTGATGGAAACTCTACTTTATTATATAAAAATTTCTTTTATATAAATGAACTTTCATGGTATTCTGCCAATTTTATAATTATTGCCTCATGATGTATACCACTTTGTAGTGATTCAAAAGTGTAGCTGCTGCTGTATTCGTATTTGAGTGACTTACTTGTAGATGTAGTCTATTTCAAATACATTGAATGACTTAATTGACTGAGGGTTTAATTGGATTTTGCAGTGATAAGCAGTGTGAACAAAACTCAAATTTGAATTCACGAAACCATAGACTACGCTGATGAAATCTAATATTAAGTGCATGATGGTCTATTTTGAGCAAAGAATTAAATAGTAAAAATGTGATTTTTAGGCTTTGTATTTTATTGAATCACTCAATAACTCCATTTTTCAATCAATTTTAATGTTTTTATTCATTGACTCAATTTTCACGTTTTGTCTCAACTTTAAATCAATCTCTGCTAATTGCCAGGTATGATTGTAATTGAATGGGACATCTCGACATAAATTCCTCGGGAAATCAAAATTAAAGATCATTGGTTGAAATAGTTTACCGTTTTCGTCATGCCAAAAGACAAGCAATGCGGTTTTATTTAAGTTAAATCACTCCCAGGAAGTGAAAAAATATGGGAATTTTAACGAGATAATAACAAGAACTTGACATTTATCGGAAATACTGGAAAATGTAATTAGCAAACAAGTCAAACAATTTCGTGCAACGCCTGCAGAAATTGTGAATTCGCCTATACCGCCCATTGTCCGTGTTGAATTAGAACGAATTTTATCCTATTCGAAGAGAAAAATATACGGTGAAACACATGATGTGGAAATGATCGTCATGTGAAACAATACTGCTTACGAAGAAGACTGAAAAGACTGAGTACATTTTTAATCAAATTTTGCTGTTTTTACTCAATAAAATCCAAAGCCTAGTGATTTTTTGGCATGTTGTCGAGGTTTTAATTTTGTCCAATAATAATAAATTGACAAGAATATATCATTTTCTTTTTGTTTTCTCTGGACATTTATTCGCTTCAAGTTTGGATTTAACATGCCTACGCGAAAATTGTAGAGTTAAACGATATTTAAATTTTGTTTTCGGTACGATACTCATTGTAGTATTAGATTGGGCATGTTTATTGATGAGACTGTTGTGCAAGGTAGACTTTGTCTAAGTAGCATATAGCTTCTCCCGTTTAACGGATAAACTGGACATCGCTGACATTGATGAAAAAATATAAACGTAGAATTTCAACTTGTTTGCTGCAAATTTTGAATTTACCGCTTTATACTAAACGCGCAATAACTTTAGTTTCTGTTAATTTAGAGAGCACAGGTAATTAGCGTTGTTCCCAATACGCATGTAGTAATATGGAAGTGATTGGTTTCACTCACAATTAACCTTATTGGCGCACAGCGTTAATGCATGTTAATCTTGGTGTACACTTAAAGTGCTTGTCTTCTTACCTTTAATGAATGTCTCGCGATTTAGTTAAATTTCACAGATGTTCCTTTGTGATATAATCATCAATCTTTGTTTATTCCTCCTAATTTACTGTACTAGATTTTACTTTGATACACAGGATTCTTCCATATGTGTGTAAATTAGAAAGTGACGATGAGGTAAACATGGACTCGAACCCGACCCGAAACGTTGACTTTGAATTGACGTTTTGGATCTCTGCCCAATCAAATGATCATTAACATCAATCATTTTCTGATTGGGGTAACAGCAGTTAATTGGTATTACTTAATGATGTCTTGGATTTTTCTCATTTTATGCAGTGATTAACATCAGTATTTTTTAATAATCTAATCTCTGTACCCGAATCCAATTCGAAAATTTTTATACACGAACCCGATCCGAAATCCGGTTGTGTCGGGTTTAATCAGATACTGAATTGCACTGTTTAGTGTAAATATTGTCACCTAACAACTGAATTACGTAGTATTAGGAACGTTTTTTTTACTATTGCAATTCTTCGTTTATATGTTAAAATAATCTAAATATGTTTTTTGCATTGTACAAATTTTTTAAGATCGTATGTTGTTAATGTTTATAATATATTTGTAACAAATTTGTTAATAGAGCGGCTACACTAAATTAAAAATCTTAGTGTATTTTATAAGAATTGAATCCCCGTACTCAGTTCTGATTTTGCTTCAAAACATTCTTAAATGATTTACATTAGAAAGTATTTGCGGACTAGTGTGACGACTGTTATTTAACAGTGTTAATTAACATGTGTTTTAGCAGTGTAGCTTATGTTTTTAAATTATAGTTTTTAACAGAAAAGTGTCATGGTCATGGCTTAAGAATTCGAGTAAGTAAACTTTCAAGTATTTTGAAATAATTATTGGACACCTGAATGCATTGGATCATTGACACTTAAAATCCTCTTCAGGGATTCCAGTTTTCTCTTCTATTGAATATCTTTAATCTGATTTCCGAAATCGATTTGATCCGAATATGTCCTGTTGAAATGGCTTTGTTTTTTGGTGCACTGAGATGCAGTCAAAATATTGAACATCAATAAATCAAAAATATTTTCATTTTATTTTTGTTTAGTAAAGATTTTTTACCTATTCACTAAATTGAAAGATATTTTCATAATGCAGAGTTGAATTCAGATTTTGTATAGACTATGATAATTTTATATTATTTTATAGTCCGAAGTTAAAGTAGAGCCCATGTGGCAGTAGAATGTTCTTGATAATATTTCTGTGCTATAAAAGTTGAAGCTTGGTGGGTTGCAAGAAATTTACATACATTCCACTAAATGCTAAAATATGTATAAATATAAAATTACTCAATTAATCCATTATGAATCCTGAATGTCCAGGTCGGGTTGCACCTCTTACCTATCATTTCTCTAACCACCATTTTCAAACCATAGATTTTTATAAAATTCTTAACATCTAAGCTCAACCTATGGTATGGTCTGCCTAACTTAAAATTATTATATTTAAGCTTTGAGTGTTTCACAAGTATACATTTTCTCCTTTTGAAGAACTCTGCAACGTTATTGTACCAAATACTTTAACTTTTGTTATCACCTCTACCAACTTTTGTGGTCAATAGCACTCTATGAAGCAAATACCGCAGATATAATATCTTGTTTGCTCTGATTCAATTCCTTGCAAGGGCATTTGGTTGATTTGATAATTGATGCGGTATTGTAAAATGCGCGTTATATTCTTTGAAGAGCAGTGAAAGAATCTTAAAGCAACTTTAATTTTGCAT
>CABFPE010000457.1:319498-331632 GCA_900660155.1 Hofstenia miamia
CAAATACCGCAGATATAATATCTTGTTTGCTCTGATTCAATTCCTTGCAAGGGCATTTGGTTGATTTGATAATTGATGCGGTATTGTAAAATGCGCGTTATATTCTTTGAAGAGCAGTGAAAGAATCTTAAAGCAACTTTAATTTTGCATTCCGTTGCCAATTCAATTAATTCAGTCACGCGATACCTTTTCGTTTTTCATTTTCCATTTCTTCTACAAAAAACAAAATATCTAAGCAACCTCTGCTTTACATTAGAATTCACTGAGGCTCATCCAACTCAATTTACTATGTTTTTCGGCATCTTATTTACTTTGAAGTCCATGTGACTTTACTGGTTATTGGGTTACTTTTGTTGAACTTCATAGGTCATTTTTGGATCGTATTTATTATTTGCTTTATTGGTTAGTGGATGCAAAATTTTAGGAATAATAGAAGTATTAGTCTCGGTTAGCGCAATTCTAAACATACCCCTCACTTATTAAAAAATATTATCTTGAACAATTGTCTATAGGTTGTAAAATGGTCGTCAAATGTGTTTTTACGATTGGTTGGGTTGAGTCGAGAGTTTTCTAAATTTGGTATATCTTAGTTGGCACATGAAGTTTATTTTGAAAATGTTTTGAATTCGAATTTATTTATCCAGTATATAATGCAGTATTTCGTATTTACCATTCATGTGCATTTTTATATTAAGTATTTTGATCTCTTCGAGTCGGCTTAGGTCTGGTAATTGGCGGGTCGGGTAAGGTAATCAAGTTGGTTCGGGTCGAGTTCGGTTGATCAAGTTGTGTCGGAGTGTGTCGGGTGCAGCTTTTTTATTGAATGCTCCTCACTGCTTTTCAATTTTTATGGAGCTATGATTCACTATTTTCTTATGGCAGTAAAGTTTTTGGAATTAATCTTGTTACATGTTAGGTGCTAGAACTTTGCTCGTTAAATCTTCTCACAAAATCATGTGTATTCTGTATTATTTTTGTGAGTGTGCTTATTAAGAGGGAATCGTAATTTTAATCTTAATATAACGTTCAATATTTGGTCCCTGGAAATGAAGTTGTAAATATGCATTCATTTGAATAGTGAATAACTAGAAAAACTGGTCATTAAAAGATTTGTTGTTTCATTAATGTTTTGTATTTATACATGTAGTTGTTAAAAATTTTGTAAATCCGTTATCAAATTGGTTTATTATTTGAGCACCAATTATGAAATAGAAAGCATATCTACTTTTCCGGTTTCCGTCCATTTAGGTTTATGTAAGGCAATAGTACTCTAACTCAAGCTAAGCCATTCGGGTTAAAACGTAGCAAATTAACTGCCAACCCTGCGGCTCCTAACTGTGATATGATCTAATTAAATGCATAATTTTTTATTTAGCCTTATAGCGCTCCACTTTGTCATGCTCATATAAAATTCTTAGCTCTCAAGGGCCTCCTCAGTAGTTGTCGTTCCTCAATTTACAAGATGCACTCATACTCACGTTCACTGGGGAGGAGTGTATTTTCCAGTATGTTTAATTGAAATGGCGAGTCTTCACCGGGCGTCAATTAATAGATTGCATTGTTACAACGCCGTGTCCTTTCCTCATCCAGTAGATTAAATTCTATCTTAATGCTTTTAGTTATAATGACTAAAGCATTCCGATAAAATCCATTTCTATATGTCAACTTCGTATATTATTTTTGCACCAAACCTCACATTTCAAACTTCTAGTGTTTCTTTTGTAAAGCGGTTTCCCACTATTTTCCATTAATTGGAAATATTTCCATTTACGTTGTCTTTGATATGACCACAACATTTATTCTAAGAAATACAAACTGTATAATACGAAATTCTGTGTCAACAATTAGCGATTAGCCCTTTCGGCATGACCAAATAGCAAATATAAATAATGCTTATTTAACACTTCTCACAGCACATAAATACAATGCTTTTGAAGTAATTATAAAAAAAATTATTTTCTTTTGTTGCCATATATGGAAGCGTTATCCAATTCTTTAAAAAATTTATATGATTTTGACCTATCAAAAATTTATAAGAGGTCATATATATTCCCAATTGCGCTTTACTTTATAATAACAGTTCATTATCAGGATTCTCAATCGGGTCTGCCTTTGGAGCCGAAAACCGACCCGTAATAACCACCGTCTTACTGGACCCAGCCCGACTGAATTTTTTACTAACCTGACCCGAAGCTCAAATTTCTCGAAATTCGACCCGATTATTTTCTAAATAGTTTAGAACACACCTAATGAAGATCGACTTTTTTCTTGAACTAGCTAAACAGTTTGAAATGGACCCAAAATTATATATCCAGTGTAAACAAACAAACAAATAGTTGGGTTGACGAACATTGAGAATATTGATTTTGAACTGTTTCCAAGGACCCGAACCCGACCCGATTTCGGGTCGGGTCTGAGAACTCTTTTCATTGTAGATGAAGCTACATGATTTCAGCTGAACCATAGTGCATGAGTAGGTTGCTTTCTTAACATAAGATATTTTTGTCCACTAATAATGATTAAAGAAAGAAGAAATTTTTCCTTTTTTTGATTTTACATTCAAGATCGTCGTTCTTTGAAAGTCTTTTTCCCAAAAACTACGTGGCTCCCAGACTGATTGCTCTTAAATTTATTCATTGAACTTTCCTATTGAAAGTAATCGGGCGAAGGATGAACCTTGCTATTAATAGAAATATTTTTAAACAATAAAAGGTGGCTATTAAAATTCGTTTTCAATGAATATTTAAAATTGTTGAAATTCTTTTTACTCTCTCTTCGCTATCGTTTATATTTACTCAGACAATACAAGTGTTTTAAATTTAAATATTTTATTTTCTTTGCGTACATTATTTTTTTTATTTGCCGCAACCTGAAATTTCTTTGAGTGATTTCAAGTAAATCAATCATGGTGAGACGCTATATACTCTTTCAGTTCAATTTTGAATTCAGCAAATATGTCAGATTTGACTTGCACCGTATGTACATGTACATTCTTTTGATATTATATAATAAAGCACAATTGACATTTTTCTAATTATTCTGATGTAAACATCAGCTACAGAAATTTACACCGTATTATCCGTTCTTAAATCATCTTGTTTAATACCTCTAATCTTTCCTCCAGTAAACTTAGAAATCTTCGTTCTTTTTAATGTTCTCTCATATCAACTTTCTTAACCTTAAACTACCCACCCACTAATTTTTCAAAAAATGTTATGTTTCTTGAAATAATATTTTAATGACTCAAAAACTATTTGATATTCGAAATCTGAAAACACCGAAAGATAGAAGTCTCCTCTTTCACCTTCGTTCTTAAACCATGATCTGTCACTGTCCCATTTGGGGCGCACAGCACGCTTCAATGGTTTTCGAAGATCTACACACATGTAAAGAAACAGTTCGTTGTTGCTCTAAGCATCATAATTACATGAACGTTAGGTATGGAGAGAATTAATATAAGGCAATTTTCAAAAAAATAAATTAATCTTTTCACGTTCTTCAGGCACAACAAAGCGTTTAAACTCAAATTTTCTAAACCAATAGATATGTCTGTGACTCGCGATTTTCAAATTCCCTAATAGACGTGGAAATATTGGCGGAAAATCTGGGAAAACTGTTTGTCGTTTTCATAGGACACCATTTTTTAATTATTTATTGATTTCAATCAGGATTGGCAATTACAAAACACCCCTGTTTTAAAACACGTTTAACATGTTTTTAGTGATGTTTTCTAAAAGTGTTTTTCATTATGACAACGGGGCGCAAAATGTTGAATGTTGATGTCGCTTGTTCCAAGCTCTCCTTCCATGAAACCATCTTTCACATGAAAAACTCCAAAAATGGACCTTTGCACAAACAGTCATGAGGAAAAATATAACTTTTCATGTAAAGTCGTTTTTTCTTCTTAATTTTTTTCTATTAAAACACTTGTTTTTAATAGAAAAAAAGTTTTTTATTAATAAAAATCGTCTTTTTCCAATCCTGATTTCAATTTTTACGATTCTCTCCTTGTTCAAATTCTACTAAGACAATAGTTTCTTTTCATTCAGTGAATAGAAAGGTGCATTGTATCTAGTTTGCTGTTTTCAGGTTTATTTTGTAAATATTTTTTGTTGGTTAAATATTTTAGAAGGTACTAAATGTTTTTGAGGTGGGTGCGTCTATGCCGTGATATCTCTCGGGTGGTAAAATATACATTTTAACCCAAAAATAGAGTGAAATTTAGTTATTGTATGCAATTGAACAATTTTATTTGTTTGAGAAAGATGTTTAACTCTCTTGTGACAGCGGCAGAGCCCTGTTAAGGAAGGATAGGGCCCTGGGCACAAATAGACGGGAGGCCCCTTGTCCATAATTTTTTTATCTAATATAAGAACTAAAAAAGAAAAAACAGCTTTAAGAAAACATTAAATACAAAATTATGTAAACTTTTCTTTTCGGGCTTTTTGGAGAGCAAATTTTTTTATAATATCTTCAAATGATAATGACATTGTAATGTCATTTTCAATCGCCAAAAGTGCTAGATTTGACAATTTTCCCTGCAGAATACTTGAACGACGTTTATTCTTTACATAGTCCAGCGTTGAGAATGAGCGTTCTCCTTGACAGTTCGTAACCATTAATGTCAAATACAGCCTTAATGCAATTCTAGTATTTGGAAAAACATCTCCCAAGTTTCGATCTTCAATGTCTTTTAGTGCTTTTAATGGATCAGTACTGCATGTCGTGATCTTTGTATAATGGAGAAATTCTTCACCAAAATCACTGGAAAAATCGTTCTTATAGATATTCTTCAAATAATCTGTTGCTGTCAAAATTTCTTCGGAACATAAAGCTTTAAATGTTGTCAAAAATCCAAATCGCTTGTTTATTTCGCAGTAAGACTTCTTTCGTTTCTTCATTTCCACCATCAGTTTATCAATAATATAAATAAATGTTTGAATTCTAAATTTATCACGAGGCGCCACATCTGCAATGTTGTTTCTTGAAACCCGCCCTGATTTATAGTCAACACCAGGCACCAACAGCTGGGCTTCTGCTTCAAATTTATCATAACAGCTTCTAAGTTCTTCTAGCCATGCTTCTAATGATGCATAAATTTCAGTACATGTGGCCAATGTACAGGTATCTGATTGGAGTTGTTTGCTGCTAGCATGAAACCTGGAAAGAACGGTATCCCATATTACTGTCATAAGAGCAGTTTCGAGTCTGTGAAGCTTAGAAGATATATTTTGAGCTTCCCTTCGGAATTCTGGTTTTTCATCACTGTCGTCAGTAATTTCTTCCAAACATTTTCGAATAGATGTATAGTTTTCTCTAAAAACATGTGATGCATCTGCTCGTGCTGACCAACGGGTATCAGAAAGTGACTTTGGCGTTTGCTGAAGTGAAGAAACAATCCGCTCCCACCGATGAGTCGATGATGTACAAAGAACATAAAAACTCTGCAATAAACCAAAAAACGATGCTGCCTCAACACAACAATCCACAGCAAATTTCCCAACAAGATTTAACGAATGTCCAGCACAAGGAACATACTCTGCCAAGAAATTTCTTTTTTTGATACGTTCTTGTAAACCAGTGTATCTACCTGCCATATTGCTGGCATTGTCGTAACTCTGACCTCTACAGTCAGCTAAAGGAATATCAAATTCATCTAAAGTGTTTATTACAACATTTGCAAGTTCTTCAGCAGTGTGTTGTTTAATAGCAATAAACTTCAGAAATCGTTCATGAATTTTGGCTTTCAATACATATCTAATGATGAATGTCAACTGATCCATATGTGTTAAGTCTGAAGTAGAATCAACGCTAATCGAATAATATTTCGCTTGCTTAACTTCAGCCACTATGGTGCTTAAGACCTTCTCACCCATTTGTAAGATCAGTTCATCATAAATTGTGTTTGAAATGTAGGAAGTTGTACCCCGCCCTTTATTTCCATATCTTACTAAATGATCTGCAAGAAAAGCATCAAATTGAGAAATTAGCTCCAAGATACCAATAAAGTTTCCATTCTGAGTAGAACCGAGAATTTGATTTTCACCTGCGAAAGGCATACCACGAGAACTCAAAAATTTTATTGTTGCTACAATACGTTCAAGAACGGATGTCCAGTACTTTCTTTGCTCAATTTCTTGTCTCACAAGAGAAGAATCTACTCGTTCCTTTTCATTTTGCCACCGAGCAATACTTATAATTGCATCTCTATGACTAGAACTGACTTCGTGGTTTTTAATTCGTTGCATTGCATGTTTCCAATCATCAAATCCAGTGCAAAAATCTGATTGTGTCTCAGTAGTAAACAGAAAACAAGGATAACAATACACTTTCCCATTTGAACGAGAATAAATAAGATAAGAGCGTTCAGATGTTTCACCATTACTAAACTGTCTGATAAATAAGTTTGAGTTGCATTTTCTAATTACTGTGCGTAAGCCATCTTTGTACAGCCTTGAAGAAGCAGTAAAATCTCCAAGATTCTGTGAGGGTGGTTTATCATCAAGGAGAAATCTTTTCAAACTGTCACTGCGTTTCCAAAAAGCGGGATCAGTGTCAATTGCAATGTTTGACTGAATTATTGCTCTTAAGTTTTCAGAGGAAGATTCACAAGTAGAAGGTGCCAAAGCTTGATTATCAGTAATTGTATGAATTGTTTCTGATTCAGCAGCTTCAGTAGTAGCTGAAATGGTAAAAAAATTATCTACCCGAGTTGTTTTTTGTAGAACATCATCCAGCCGTTGTTGCTTTATACGACTAGCTTTACGTTTCTGGGATCCAGATGCATTCTTAGATGCCATCAAAAATACTAAAAATACAATATTCAAATTAATAACTTTACAATTCTATTTAATTAGTTACAAATTCTAATTAATTACAAATCTAACTTAAGTGGTAATTGTCCAATATCTAGGTTACATGCAAAAAACCAGAAGATTTTATCGGTTCGTTTAGATTTTCGTTGAAATAAATAAATATATAAATAAATATACTACAGCTTTCTGCAGTACCTACTTCTAACGAAGTAGGAATTATATTTTTAATCTAAATTTGAGCAATTCTCAATCTCCAATACTCAATGCACTCTAGATATTTATGCTAATTTCCCCTTAATTATCCATACAAAAGCTGTTGCTACTTTGACTGTAATAACAATTTATTTAGCATTTGCATTATGTTTCTTAATTTACTTTTTGGAGGCCCCCTGAAAGAGGAGGCCCTGGGCATGTGCCCACTGTGCCCCAGGGTTAACAGGGCCCTGGACAGCGGTATAGATATTACTTCAAATATCAAGTGATTTTGTAAATATTCTAGATATACTTCAGTCGCACACAAACTATTAATTCCATTACATTAACACGCCCGTCGTTACTTTTTTATTCACTTATATTTTGTAATTCCAATTAATGCATTTTGAAATTATTGCTACAAACGATATTATTTACTTGTCTTATTTCAGAGAAATCTACACTCCTTCCTTAGTAGTTAATAATTCTTTTTTTACAAGATTATGGGTTTTGCGGTGTTGAATACATTCATTAGATTATAAACTGTAAATTTATTCATCGAAATACGAAATATAAATATATGTGTATTAGCGTTGCATACTTCTTAATGGTACTGGGGTTTTTAACGAAATTGGGGTCGTTTATACAATCAGAGTTCTTTGAGACTTGGTGATTTTTCTTAACTTTAATTAGTATTCGTAATACACTGAAAACATTTTTTTAATTTTATGCTTATTTTGTGTATGGTATAGTTTTTCAATCAGGGTGTGGTCTTCTTCTTTTCCAATGATTTTCTATTAAACGAAAGTAAAGTTTGTAAGAAAATCATATTCATTTTAAGAATGAATTTTACTGAATTTGAACATTTCCAACGGTGAAAACTAATTTTTTTTCAATGGAAAATCTGATTTTCGCAAAAACTTTCAAATTCTTTCCATGCCTAATGCTATCTAAAGGCCATGGCAGCAACAACTAACCTCAACTGTTTTGTTTTCTGTCAATACCACCCAAGTCAGTAAGAGTCGGGTGCGCCCATTCGCACGAATTAAGGATCAAAGTGAACGAGGAGACAATCGCAATCGAGTTGTTTTCAGATTTGAGATATCTTTATTATTTAGTGAGTTATGATTGCAACTGTTTAATTGTTTTATGGAAGCATGAAAAATTCTAAAAAATGCTTGTGTTGTGTTAAAGTTAACATGTAATATACTATGATCCTGAATATTGTATCTACCTAAGAGCCACAACTCCTTCTGTTAATCAAACAAATTCATTTTCAAAGGTTATTAAAATTTGGAAAATGTTCAAGTATTCCAAACAACGATAACTAGAGCAACTGTAAAAATATGTATGCTGAAAATAATTCAATATGCAAATAATTTTATTTTTTAGCCAACACCGATATTTTCACAAGGCTTATCGAATATAATGAAAATAGATTGTCAAGTAAAATAGTCTCATACTTATATTTTATTTGTGTATTAAATAAAGTCATTATTTATTACGTTCTCACATACATGAATATAATTGCAATTGTATTTATAATATTGCTTTATGTTGATATTTCTAATTTTATTATGAAATATTCAAGGTTTAATGTAAGCATATTTTTACAGCATTGTATTTGTTCGTTGTCCTTTTGCTCTAATTGTCCTTGTTCCAAGTAGTATATCAATTTCAAAATGATATACAAATTTAACTTCATATCAAATAAAACACCGTATTTTCCAACCCACAGAGTAATTTTACTTCATGATTGCAATACATATTTTTTAGTAACATCAGGGCGAAGATCTGTCAAAAATATTGATGTTGGGTTTGTAAAAGTTTTGTTTCCGTAGTAAGTGTGACTGTGAAAGACATTTTTTTCTCCAATGGAGAAAATTAAAGGAAATGCATTTTCTTCCAAGATCGCGGCCCTTGCAGCATATTATTTACAGTATATTCCTTTACCATAAAACGCAATTGAAAAATCTCTGATTAATGATTTTGTGCTATGTTAACATTAATATTTCTAAATAAAAATATCATATAAAATAACTCTTTCCACATCCTTGATATTTGCTGTTATAAAATTATACGCAGCCCCACCCCTAAATTATACATGAATTAAGAATATTCACCCAATTCGTTTTTATTGATAATCATGCTGTTTATTCAATCTTAACTAAATAGGAACTTTTGGTAAGCGCCTAGTCAAATTCAGTTCTGAAAGTCACTGTTGATGAGGCTAGTTGAAGCCAGTACTTAAATGGCGATGGTACTGTTTAGATGCGCTTCGTTCGGACTTCAGAATTTGAATAATAACTCTAGTTTACATTCCCCGTAATTCGTTTTAACAAACTTGGTAATATACGTTAAAGGTTATCTACGAAATTCAAGCATTTAATGTTTTCGCTAAAAGTGTCATCTAAGTGCTGCTTGCAGCATGCTTCACATTCAATTATTTATTTCAAAAATCCTCTTCACTATTTTATATTAATTGCAATTTTATCCAAAAAATGACAAAATCACAATTTCTAAGTGAGCTCCCTTCACAAATATTGTATTCCGTTTGTGTTTGAAACAGGTCTAAGGGCGGGTAGAATATTTTCAAAAGCCTCGTACTCGTCTTTCAAAGAGTCAAATAAAGTGTTGCTACAATAATTTGCTTCCAAAATAAGGCCTCTGCAAACATATCATTTTTTCAATGCATATTTTTTAGTTTTAAACTTCAATTCGGGATTCCTATTATCTTGCTAAAGTGTACATTAATCTGCATTAGGGTGAAGATTTTCTTTTGATTACATCAAAGTTGGAACATCACCCGAAGTACAAATTCTTCTGCAGCAATACACGAAATGGCGTTTTTGATGTTTAGTTTGAAACAATTTTATTAATATTTTATCAAATTTTGTAAAGTGATATTTTCAGTTTTCATTCATAAATTTGTACATCTATTAGTGACTACCGATGCATTGAAGACTTGCATTCAGGGGTAATTGAGAAGAACGCGTTACATTAATAATTTCTCATTTACACCAATAGATGAAATATATTATGGATAGGTACATATGTTTGTTTCCTCCAAATTCATTTCATTATATAATGACTTTTTTTTGCAAATATGCAAAAATTGAATGTTGATAATAAAGTAACCAATCGGTGCAATATAAAAGGTGTGTCTTCAATTTTGAATACGTGGTATGATAAGTGTGCTTACAGTGAGTTAAGTTTCAAAGTACGCAAACTTTCATTTAATTTGTCTCCTGTGAACTAATTTTTATGCAGCTAACATACTTTAACTAATTGTTTAATTTCGCAAGTATTATTGTCAATGTAGTTCTCATTTTTTGAGTTCTACAGTTATTTGCCTCATCACTGGATCTAACTGGATGGCAGTAGAGTCTGTGTTAATGTAATTTTGAACTTCAATTTAATTAATCGAAAAGTTTTAGGATCGAAATCGCCTTTCGGTGGAGATCGTCCAGACTTACTTCCACTGTCTCAGGGCAACCATAACAATGTACGAGGGCCATATGCTGAAACAGATCTCAACAATCTCCAGGTTTGCATTTCGCCACTGATTATGAATCCATATATTTGTTACACCTTCACTCAATTCCCTTGAAACATTTGTTTCATTAAATTCTTGTTGGCTACAGAACTCCCCAAGTGTATATACCCACATTAGTTAAAACTTCAATGATTTATTTTATTCATCAGAAAACTTTATCAACATGCAGTTAAGTCATTAACATAAATATTGCAAGCGCAATCTTGCTGTTAAAATCAAGCCTCTAAGAATTATGCTTATATAATTTTAACTTATTACAATATACCATGGAAAATATTTTTACTCATTAGTCTCAGAGTATGACCCATATAGTCTGCAATTTTATGTTTTCAATTGCGTATTTACAAAAGACCAAAAAGTACTATGTGCTTTAAATGGTGCAAGCTATCATAATTGTCTCTTGAATACAAACCAAAAAATTATGAACAATATTTAATCTTTATTTCTTTAATGCATTTCAGTTTGGTATTTCCATAAATTCATCTGTAGGCCCTAAATACTAACGGTTGTATTGAAACCTATGCTTATAAATGAAATTTAAAATCTTAGTTCATCTCCGCTTTCGTGCCGATTCTATGCAGTAAATCTTGTTTATTGAAGACAGGTGTTTGCTGAGTGAATCTTCTGTTTGGGTCTCCTCTCTGCAAACACTTAAGAAACAATGTTTGTTGTCTATTCTCTTTACCGATGTACTCTGCCATCTTACTTCTGTTGATTTTATAACGATGTAACAAATTCATTAGCTGCTTTTCGACTTTTTGCATCCTAAATTTCTCGATTGGAAAACTAAAAATTTTAAGACTAGTTTTTTCATTAAGTCTACAAAAAATGATCGTGTCTTATTACGATTTATCAAAGTTGTTACAAAAATAAAATGAAAGTTTATGTTATAAGCCCCTATACTGATAGTTCAAGCTTCTATGATCTTGCATTCTTTGTGCATTTATTGAGGCGTACCATAACGCATTGATGAATTGACGTCGTCCATGTATTTGCTTAATTTTTCTATGAGACATCAGGTAACAAACAAATATATTTTCATCAAATATTTCAGTTTTTCATATTATAGAGAGAAAGTAATAATTTTACTCAAAATTAATTAATGCAAATTCCGCTTTAAGTAATATATTCATTGCTTATTTTCTACGTTTGCCCTGTCAAAATACTTTGTCTCAAAGGCATACAGTGTAGATGTTTCCACAAGCTAACAAATTTACGATTAAATTGCTGCGAAATTTGATTCGACATTCTACGATATGGTTTTTAGTTTTAGACCTATTTCGCTCTGGATTTAAGAACATACATTAGTTAAATTTGCTAAGCGTTTTATAATTTTTTAATAATTAAAAAAAAAAATAATTTTCTTGTTTAATACTTCTTCCTCCTTTAGTTGAAGACTATTTATGCTGTTGGAGTAATAATCATTATTATTATTTTTTTATTATTATCATCTTCTTTTATTCTTCTTCTTCCTCTTTTGTTTTTAATTTCAACCTCTCCACCACCACCAGCCACCCCCTCCACACTAGTACTATTTCGTAGTGGTTGTATGTATATATATATATATATAT
>CABFPE010000457.1:331735-341831 GCA_900660155.1 Hofstenia miamia
ATATATATATATATATATATATATATATATACTATATCACTTATTCCATATTGGGCATATTTAGAGAAATGAATGCGTTTAATTTTTTCAAAATTTTTAGTCTGCAATTACTCTATTCGCCCTTTGACTCATAATTAATTTGATAAATAATGGAATGAATTTGAAGAAATTTAGCAAATTATCATTGGTAAACGTTTGGATATGTTATTTTTAGTAATTGGACCAGTAGTTGAACTTGGAAATCTCAGACGTTTTAAGAAATGTTCACTAGAAATAACATTTTTTAACCCTTATTGGTACGGTCATTTACATATTCCTATTTAGTACGCTTGTAACATTTTGTTGCATAAATTAAAATTCAGAAAAAGACGTTGATATAAAAAATTTAAAGAAGTACACAATATAAAAAGTGAACAAAATACATACAATTGTTGTTTAGATAATTCCTTATGATTTGGGCTTAGGCCATTTAAACATTTATTGCACAAGGTTGGATGCAATTTTAATCTTGGATTGCCCAAGACCAACAGTTAATCTGGGGATTCCTCCTGAGGCAAAGCACCACTCTACGACTTAGCCAGTCTTGTTTAATTCTTGTGTGCAATACCCAATACTAACCCAGGGACCAAAAGCTTTCTGTTTATTATATACTATTATTCTAGCCGTAAAATATATTAAAGGTACAAAACTCTGGCTGCTATCACCTGATTAGAGCAGAAAGGAGACAACCCCACTGAAGGATTTATAATGTAGAAAATCCTATTTATGTGTATGAAATTAATAATTATTTTATTAATACAAAATCTTAGATTTAAAACAATGTGTAGTGTATGTCAATAATACAAAATAAATGAATAAATATATATATATATATATAGACCAAAAGATATCTCTATTCTGTAGCTTCACTTTGCCATTATTTTCTTTGATGGTCCCAATTTTTCAAGTGTCAAAAAGCTGCTCATCTACTGTGAGGGCATCAGATAGTGAATAAAGCTAATACATTCATTGAAACAGATCAAACTGCTGCTAAATTGTCAATTTGGACACTCTCTGGGTTTTTCAATAATTATCAAATTTTATGCACTGCAAAACAAAGTTGAACCTTTGGAAAGCTATAAGAGCTTTGTAGAAAGTTTAGTATTAAATGAGTGATATAAGTTTTCTTCATGTATTGAATAAATATAATTTGGTAAAAAGTCCTCCATATCATTGCCTATTGAATTTTCTGCAATAGTAGCAGAATGGGTTTCATTGTCAGTTATTGCCAGGGTTGGCATGTTTTAAACAGGACCTGTCTAAAACATGTTTTAAACAATGTTTAAAACAACTCTTTTTTTCTAGTGTTTTTCAAATGTTTTTTTTTCAAATTTATATATGAAAGTTTGCACAATAATTTTTGGGTTTCGTTCTTTCGTACTTTTATAACCGATTTTCTACCAAAAAATAGCAAAACTTGCATTTTGTTTACGTGTATGAAACGAAAAATGAATGTTGATAAGTTTATTGCAGTTCAATGTCTTTAGGAAAATTTTCGTACCTTAAGCTGATTCTGTCGAAAATCAAAAAAAACATTGTTTTAAACTTTTAAAACGTTTTTTGTAAAAAAATACACTTGTTTACCAATCCTGGTTATTGCTACTTCATTATTGCTATATGTTTTCATTATTATACAGCCTTGTGCATAATAATGCGGACTAAATAAATAATTCCAATTTTAAGCGACCATTTAGCCCATATTTGTTTAAAATTTTGTGAATTGTGGATTCATGCACAAAATATCCAGTTATATCCAATCTACTTTCAACTGTTTCGACGCGGGCACAAAGCTGTATATGATGCATGTAATATCATTTGTATCACTGTCTGAATCAAATGCTAAGGCTTTAAACATATCAAACATCAAAACATGTCATGCAAGAACATAATTAAGCATTGTAAATATACATTGAACCAATAATTAGCTTTTCGTATTGTACACAAACGAGAAACCAAAGTATATCGTTTTGTAACAAAATGTTATGCGCGTACCAATAAGGGTAACTGAAATAGAGCCTGAATACTTCTTGATAATGACGGGGAAAAACATGAACAAATATAGCAAAATAATTCCGAGTGTAACTTTATTAGGTGAGTAAACATATAATAGTCTTAAACGCGATTTTTCCTATTTGCTCTACTGTTTTCTCAACTGCTATTTTGTAGTCAAAACACAAACAGGTTGATCTCTGGCGTTTGATTATTCTAAACATAAATTATGAGTTCTTCTCTCCACCACATCTGCTATGCACGCTGTTGTCGACTGCGAAATTTCTCCACAAACTATGTGTGAAAGTAATTTGTGAAATAGGCGTTGAGTATATGAGTAAAGAGTTAGCAGCCTATATTCTTACTTTATTTTCCCTCTTACGCATGCCCAGTAATGGCTGCGCGAAACAAGAGCTGACCTTTATTAATTCACCGACACAATGGTGTGAACGTACAACTGGGGTGGTGCGTGGTGTTGTTTATATTTTATTTTTTTCAAATTCATGCCTGTTATACTTTCTGCGTTTAATATCTTGGTCATTACAATCAATTTAGCAGTTTAGTAGATTTATACAATTCGTTGTTTTTGAAGGACTATTCTGTATTTTACTAAACGGCATGACATTTTTCTTATCAATTATTAACTATAAGTGTATCATTTGTCCAATTTTGTTGCTAGAAGCAAATATCCAACCAGGTACTGCTAGTTGTCTTATTTGCTCTAGTTGATTTAGAATCATTATTTTATATACATTTGCGAGAACTATTCACTTAAAACAAAGGCGTAACCGAGGGGAAATACCCCACCCTAAAATAAATCATAATTGTATTTTAACTGAAAATAGCCTAAAAGTGTTTAATAACAAATAATAGTGCCCATCCTTAAAATTTTGATTGACTACACCAATGCATGCCAATATGTTTCTGAAGTTCATTTTAAAATTCATCTGATCTAGTTTTAACCCCATTGAACCTTCTTTATTCCTTCAAACAGTTGCACCTAGAATATATAATTATCTTTGACTTTTCCTGAGTAATAAGTACATTTCTAATACCACTTATCATCTGTGTTGACTACTTAAATATATAAGATTGGCCTTAATTTAATTTTCATCATCCAGGAAAATTGTTAAATTTTCCGACGATAAATTCATTATCGATCTTAATAAATTGAATTTAAAAATCGTCATTTCCTATTCCCCTCTGCAAGATATTGCATTATCATACTAAATTTATTTTGCTTTTGACAAAAGTCCAAACAATTATACAGTGTTGACATTCACCGTAAACAATATTTCTTTCTATTAAATTTAAGTTAATAAATCAGAAGAATAATATAAATTTTGTTAACGCTTCGTTAGTGTCACTCATAGCACCGTAGGCGTTGGTATTTCACTTCATAAATTATACATAAATCGCAAATGAGCTATTGGAGCCTAGTTTTGGAGATAAATCATTAGACAGAAAGGTATCAAGATAAAATTCATTCCTCTAGACTTTTATGACAAATTAAATTTTAAATGATTTTTTCTAACTTGCTTCTGATAAAGACACTGCGTTCACTGGTGTTGGATTTTTAGCTGTCAATGTTCACAGCACTGCAAGTGATTACATATATGTATCATACTTTGAGGAATTAACTTCTTCCAATTACTTTTCATTAATAGCTAAAAATATTTCACAATTCAAAAAAAAATTAAGCGCGCATAACAAAAGAACTACAAGACAGAGAAATTTCTTCTATTCCATTTACGATTTCAATTACGTCGGACGCGATCTCTGACTTTACACATGGTGCGTCTAAAAGGGGCTTCTGTGGTTTTTCTACAGAAAAAACATTGTTGCTCTCATTAGCTTTAGACTTTCTGAATCTCTGAATATTAGACATGGAAGAATTTGAATGTTTGTTTGAAAAATTTGATTTTTCATTGAAAAGTAGTTAATGCTTTCAAATACTTTCGGCACATGAATGATTTTTAACACGATGTTCAGCACTACATGACAGCATATTCACCCATAGATGTGTCCATATGCAATTATGTCAAGTCTTAATAGAATATTGTTCACAAATGTTGGTAAAATAGCTTGCCGTTTTAAATGGGCGTTAGGTTTTCTAACATTAACTTTATTTTGAAGCATTGCCCTCTTTAAGTTGTTAACGTATGTTAGGTGCTGGAAGTATGAGGTCTTTGATGGCTTTGTTATGCACACAATTTGATTCGATTAACTTGACATTCAGGAATGTAGTCAAACTCACATGATCCTCGCCAGAATCATTCATTTTTTCTCATTAATATTAATTTTAGTTGTTTGTGTTCAGTATATATATACATCAATTCTCATCGACCGATTCCATATCGTTGATATTTTCTAATCTTGTTTGATTTAGTCTACTGTTTTCTATTTTCATTTGTATCTTTCTACATAATCCACAATGTCACTGAGACTAGGTTAGAAATCATTCTTATATCACTCTAAAATCATTTTGGATATTTTATAATACATATAGATGTATGTATTTTGACTGTTAAATTATTACAGGATGTAGTAAACACAATCGAATGAAATGATTAAGTGCCAGTAGATCTGGAACATGTAAGGTTGACTGCCTTTCGTTTTCGTCTATCTATATTAAGATATGCATTTGCACCACTACTTAGTACTGTCGAGTAGTTGCAACTTTGTTGCTTTCTACGGCGTGTACTAATATTTTCACTGCACTTTCTATAAATAATAGTGTGTGATTATTTTGATTGTACTACTCTATCTAACCTTGTTCTTTAGAATGTAGTTGAGGTAAGTTGTAATAAATGTGATCATGGTTCGTGTACGAATATGTTGTATCAGTAATTTAACAGTTGATTACGTCTATGCTTCGTCGTTGTGGTCTTTAAATCCCGTCTCGTCTACTAATACTTCCGTGCATTTTTGCTGCAAGCAAAACCCAATTACGCATGCTACTAAATTACACAACTACACTCGATTGTTTGCTAATGGTTATATTTATCTAGAAAGTAAACTCTAATTTAGACAAAATATGCTTCCATAATTTTCAAATGGATTTTTAGCTTTTAAAATAAATTCGTCTAGAAATTTATCCGTTGATTGCTATAGATTCGAAGTTGTAGATTTCTCTTGTAATTTTAATAATATACTCAATATCAGTTACAAAACTGAATTAGTTTCTAGCTTGCTGCATGAACTTTAATTTTATAGTTTCTTATATATAATAGTTTGGAATTGCAAAGAAATATTGCGGGTCGAAATCAAATCACTCACTTCAGTAGTTTTAGGTTGCTCATGCATGGCAACCAACTGGAAATTTCGATTTGAATTCCACTAGATGGAGGATTGTAACTACCCAAATTATTATTAATACATACACACTCATTGTTATTCACCTGTATTAAGCATTAAGTGTCCTAATACTTTTCATTTATTAATATGCATTTTTAGGAATTTATTTGCAAATGTCAGTGTTAAACAATAACTAGGTGGTACACTACATAGATCAAGCGCACAAAAATTTGTACATTGCTTACATATGTAAGAAGTCATTCTACAGCATTTTATTTGAGATGGATAGTTGTGTGTACTTTACTAAATATTGTTAAGTTTTTATGTAACTATTTCAAATGGTGTTTTACATTTTTTACAATCATTGTTTCTTTTCGATGATCTTCCACAATTAAATCTGTGTTACGATGGTTTTTAGTTACTTGTGGCCTTTTCTATTGCTCCACTCATTCAAATATATTGTACCCTAAGTTTAGGTTTTTTCATTTTCGCATTTTGAAACTAATATTCTTGTCTATTGAATTTGAATTTGTATCCAATTTTAAGGAATAGTGTTTTCTACATTGATGGTCAACAGNTGTACCCTAAGTTTAGGTTTTTTCATTTTCGCATTTCGAAACTAATATTCTTGTCTATTGAATTTGAATTTGTATCCAATTTTAAGGAATAGTGTTTTCTACATTGATGGTCAACAGATTGCATGAATTTGGAAGTAACCACTTTAACTAGTTAGTTGCTGGTGATCTTGCAGTGCTAACAGTGTTCTAGCACATTCCGCTCAGCGGTTGGTCGTTCTAACAGTGCACGCTTTTAAGCACTGATAGTATTATGTTGTAGGAAAATACATTATTTCTCACTAAATTACAAATTCCATTTGTTTGTCACCGAATTTTCCATCATGAGAACCCACGCTGCAGGAATAATAGCGTTTCTTGGGTGATTTGAACAAAGCGCATTTAATGCCTCCCTCCCAAATTGTATCAACACTTTTGTCTGGGTAAATTATATGATATTTTAATTTGGGGACAATTATTTTTTTGCAGTTCAGTGAATCAAAGTCGATTAAGGGCCATCGAGGCAGAATTTTTTATTTCGTATGATTAACATATTAGTCAATATTGATTTAATCAGTTTCATATTTTGCCTAGATTTACATTTTGTCTAGGTTTTACAAATCAGTAAAGCCAAATTTTAAACTGTTTGTCATTAATTTTGATGATTTTCCAATTTCAATCTTTCAATCAAGCGCGGTCCTAGAAAATTTCGAATTTGCGGTTAAATTTTTGTCCTAAAAATACTATGAAACTATTATATATTTGCAAAATCTAGACATATGTTGCAAAAAATTGAATTATTTATAAATGTCTTCACAAAAACTTTAAGATTTACATTTATACAAATGAATGCTAGTCTTTTTCTGTCGTTCTTTATTGGTGGGAGGCCAGAAAATCTTTGGAAAAAATTGTTTCTATCGTATGAAAATACAAAATTATTTTATCACAATAATCAGATAAAAAGTCCGCAATTTCATATAATGCCTAGACCGTTTTTGAAACTGAATGAATTTCAAAAAAAGTGTAAATAACGTTGTTCCTCATCTGCAAACTCAACTTGTGTTAATGGCCTATTGCCAAGTACGAATAGTATGTGCATAAAAATGCGCTTGCTAAGCGTACGTATAGCCATGGCTATTAGTATCCATGTTGAAATTATTAAATTTATTAAAACTTGTTCAGATTATGCGAGAGTATATTTGATAAAATTTATTTTATTCACTATGCACAAAGTTCATAATCTTTAGTTTATTTTTGTATTATTATGTGATAGAATGAACTTGAACTGACGACAATTCAATATCTGTTTTCATATAGTTGCCCATAAAATAATCTCTCTCAAATTGGCGTCTGCTATCCCCAATGCGTATCTATGGTTATGAATGGTTATAGATATCTAATTAATTGAAGAATGATTAAGTCTTTCAGGTTTGTATATCTTGCATATTTTCTTGGTACGATTTATTTACTTCAAAGGATGTGTCATGTTTATTTATAACCAAAATAAGTCATCGGATAAAGAATTAAATGATAATTAATATAACTCAATTAGCTGGATTATGGTGGAAGAAATCAAACTTGACTGGATACTAATGGTCTCGCTTGTGTAAAGCTGAATATTAGATTTTGCATATAAACATATCATGTACAGATGCTGTTGTAGGAATGAGATATATTATTAACAATTAATAAGCTATCCAACATTTTTCAAGGTGATCCGCAATAATATCTGAAAACTGTTTTGGATTTCATTCGTGTAGTGAGGGTGGGAGACACATTCATGTTCTTAGTGTAATTTATTGGTATAGTGTTTCCAAACGATGCACAATTGGTTTAATGGCCACACTTTAATTTTACGAAATTAATTGTTACATGTATGATGATTGTGCGGAATCACGTTTTTTATTCATAATCGTTTTCAAAATCCACTGTATGCAAAGTTCAAGTTTCGATCTCAGGCCTCAATTCATTTTGCATTTTCCAGCGTTTAGTGGCATAAACCAACAGAAACTACCAAGAGCATCTCAGTTTTAATGCCTAAGAGTGGGTTTCCTTTCAACTGAAATGCTTGTAGTGTGTTTGCGTCTGTCTCTTTGCTTTCTATTCGCGCTGAATAGTTTTAAGGTCAAAATTTCAACATTCGTGCATAATCAAGTGCAGATTAACCTATAGGCCGAAATATAATCACATCTGATTATTGAAGTTTGTCAATCATTTTGCTATCTACCGGTGATAACCATTCATTCGTCAGTTTAAGCAAGCATTAATCGTTGAATGTTTGGACGCAAACTCACGATTTTTGACTTCATAGGTTCATTCCATACGTTAAAACTTTTTATTGCATTTTAAGGTTGTATGCAAAAGCATCTGGTTTCTCCAACTCATTTTCTAATTCTGCTTAAATGAGTTCTTCAAAATTTCAACATAGGATGTGAATAATTTTCTTTAGAACCGAAATAAATAAATGATTTTTGAAATCATGTTTTTTGTGCTAAAAAATTTTTCAACCCTATTTGGTACTATAAAAGAGTAACATTTAAAGGATTTTTGTTTATAACAATTGCATAAAGAGGGATGTTGTCAAACTTACTAATTTCACAAGCCATCCAAACAATTGGCGAGTTATTAATTTCTTGTAGTTCTCTGTAATGCCGCTTAATCTCTGTCCGTATCACCGATTCCATTGATTACTGGTTGCAGTCTCTCCTCGTTATCTATGCTATTAAAAGCTTTAATCTAAAGCACGCTCTCTGCAATATTATTTGTGACTAAAGTTTCATGCATCTACTCTTTCCATTTGCATTAGAACGTTGATCACCCACATGTTCCCGAATGCTGTAGAGTGCTTGCCAATGTGATGAATAAATAAAACTTTGAGTTGCAAGGCAATTTATAAAGCGTTGTTAGACTTTTGTCATTTTGCATGAATTATAATTGCAATTTTCAAGCATGACTTTATTTAGAACTTTGGGGTATGCCTGTGCCCTCCTCCCCCTTCCCAACCCTTCCTCTTTTGAATACTCCACAATTGAGGATTTTATTAACTTATTAACCACTAATCTCCAGTTTGAATGCTGGAATATTTGCAAATTAATATTTAGACAGCATCATGTTAGATAGGATAAAATTCCGAGTATAATAATACCAGGGTCTGAATTTTCAGAATCAATATTTGAAGTCTGACGTTTTTAATGAATAAGCATTAAGAAATCCGTATTTCAAACTCATTGTATGTTGTGTTTTATGTATACAAAACGTTCATAAAATTAATGTTACACACTATTTCATACCACTTTGTTATATTCATTCATTGTTTTTATATCTCACTTAATTCCTCTGCATTCCATCTCACTTTTAATGGTTCCTTCTTCATATGTTTGTATATACAGTTGAAAAAATTGCCAATTATTTAATGGGATGTATGAAGATTCTCCCATCACTCACGTGTCTTTTTCCTTGATTAGAGGGAATTGAATTATTGAACCATTTCTAAATTCCTACTGAGGCTAAGAAATCAATGAAGCCAACATTGTAAATTACTAACAATGTCTGTCTAAATTGCGTAGTTTAACTAACTTATTATGCCATTAGTCTTGGTCAATCATTGACACAATTTGTAGAACGTTTTATCTGAAAATCGCAAAAGTTCTCGACCGCAGTGTTGAGGTCACTGTGATATTGAATCAAACTTATTTCAAATTCTTGAGAAATTTCGATTACAGCATTTTCAACAATTGAGTGTTGTACTTGATTTGCAACATTGCTCGATTTGGTTGAGCAGTTGATTGTTTCGCGGTAATATTAAAGCTCAAATTGAAACAAAATGTGGCATTGTTATAATTTGATTCATTTTTACGGATAAGTTTGAACCGATTTCAACTTTGGCACGTTTTTATTTGAAATAACATAAACTGTAACCGGGTCCTGTTAGACTTATCCGCAATATGTACAATAGCATTTCGTACTAATATTTTTACATTAATCCCGATTCAACTTCAATCCAAGTACGTTTACAGGTATTTGTTGACATACTTTCTTTTATTGGATGTTTAGTCTCGGTTGAAACTCTTCGCGGAGATAAACATCATATTGGGAGTTTGTTATGACAATTTCATGTAGTTTCGTTGTTTTAATAGTGCACGTCAAATTTTGAGCTGTCTTGGTTTTATGAATTATTTAATCATTACGTAATGTTCTCCAAAATGCACACTTTAATT
>CABFPE010000457.1:342657-366812 GCA_900660155.1 Hofstenia miamia
TCATATGTGCAATATTTGAGCACTTCCTTCTACATGATACAAAAATATATTGAGAATATTAAATTAGTTTTAAAATGAAATTTTTTATGACCCTGACAGTTTTATGTAATTTTTAATTGTGAATTTGGTGTTGCCTGTAAACAGTGATTTACTTGTTGCATAGTGGGCCCAATGAAAGGCTTTTAACATTTAAAAAACCATTTCATTTTCGTTTAATTTGAGCCAGCACTTGCTTTAGTTTCATTAGAATCTATTTTGAGTATTGGTGAATTGGCATTGAGCATGCGGTTAATTTAATACTCTTCTACGACTTAATTGATTTATTTACATATAGGGTGGAATATTTGGTGGAGTCTACGATACAGGTCTGACGGAGTATTCTATGGATGATCTACGGTTTGTTCGTGTAATTGGGAAGGGCCAATCTGCGGAAGTTCATCTTTGCATGGCCCCGTCTACCCCAACTGATACCTCGCATTCTCGCAAAGTTGCTGCCAAAGTTTATAATAATTGCGTTACTCCTGAACTCAGGTTTTTGCTATGTCTTTGTAATATATGGACACTGAAAATAATTCAATTTTAATTTTTGTCTAGTTAACGTCTAAGTGTTTTTGTACAATATTTATTTCGTACCACACACTAATTCAATATTAGAAAAACTGATAGTCACGATAAATTAACTTCTTTTCTCTATTTTTTGGATTGACTTTTTCTTGCCTTTTCAGCATTCATTTGAAAAACAACATAAATTGCAATCACTGCTTTGTCTTGTCAACCATCCCATGCATTGATCGATGGATTGGTTTTCCAATTTCAAAAAACAGGCATAGCTTCTAGTATACATTTTTTCAACTATTGTGACAGCATATATTTTGGGGCAATTTGCACTAAGACATACACAAATTTATTTTAAGTAATGCACGAAATCTAAAAAAAAATTGGTTTTCTACTCATTTTTCTCTTCCTACTGAAGAATTGAAGAATAAAAACCATGCATTGTTATTATTATAGACTTACACTTTACAAAATGAAGTGGAAAATATTGTCTAAAATATTTATCCAAATTGTAATTCTCCAAGCGACATGGAGGACACGGACAAAATAATACCGACGACCATTTATTGTGAACGTGGAAATTTGCAAGGAATACCTTTTAACAAAGCTCAATGAATCAACATTTGTGGCCATTTTTGTTAAAGAAATCCCATCTCTATTTCAAGTAGTTAATAATGCAAGAAGTACGATACTAATAGTTGGATTCAATTTAAAATTATCTCAAGACATTTTCTAAATCTAATAGAGCTTCCTTGATATCACATGAGAATCCTTTGCTTTTATTTCATAAAAGAATATTTGAAATCTCATTGATATGTCTAAGCATCGTTCATGCTAATGACTCACTTTGGAGTTTTTATCACAGCTTACAGTTACATTACAAGATTACAATATAGTTTTTTTGTTGGTGAAATGCAAAATTCGTATTGATAAATATGTATTTATTTTTCCGGCACCTTTGGTATTTCCATTTGGAAACACGTGTTTGGAATTAATAGTTATTTAATGATGTTATACATGGATGATTGGAATTTTTTAACCTTGCTTGTCTCTGACCTTATGATTTTATTTTCAGTAGGAAGAGATGACAATACAATATTGTACCAAATACAGATACATTTATGGAACTGCTTTTGATGGGAAGTGTCAAAAATAAAAAATTGCATTTATGCTGAAAAAATTCTAAGGGCAATACTACTAACCCCAAAAATATTTAAACGTAATTTTAAGTAATTTGTGAACACTTGAAATGAATATGCAGTTATTGAATTTTGGGTGCCGTACTCAACTGAGTTTGATAAAGATTTCTGTTTTCCAAGTCATTTTTCTGCAACATATCTGCCTTTGTCTATAAAGTTTGGAGTCCTTTCTATTTTTTTGCACTCAATTGTCGTATTTCCGTTGAAGCTTCTCAGTATCCAAACTATTTAAAATGCGTAGGCACTGTCAAATTGGTCAACTATGAGAGCCATTCAGTAACTTTCTTTACGGAATTGCTGGTAGAACATTTTTCATGTTTTATATTTTCATTTTGTGCTAAATGATTAAATTAAAAAATGCTTATTGAATAACTAATGTAGATATTACTCAAACAGCAAGGAAGTGCAATACGAAGTACGTTAAAATATTACGTTACGCTTTGAAATATATAATAATGCAGCCAATCGCTGCACGTTTCGCTAATGATGCTGAGGGATTTTTTGTCAATTAGCACATAATTCTACTAAATATAGCTAATAATTAATAAAATTTATTTCACATGCTATTTTCCAAAATTGTTGAATTCATTCGCATTTAGAAACGCGTTTATGAAGGAAGTTAAAATCATTAAAGATCTCACTCATCCCAATCTAATCAAGCTGTTGGGAGTTATGACCACCGGCCCCCGTTGGATGATGATTCTTGAATACATGGAAAACGGTGATCTCTACCAGTTCTTACGACTGTATGAAGCCACTGATTCGCTTGACAGCAACTCTAACATCAAGACATTGTCGTAAGTTGAGATTTCCTCTCAATTTTATTTAGGAAGCCTACCGGTTTTTAAAGATTTTGAGATATTAACGTTAGGGCATTATTATTACAATTAATATAAACAATCGAACCTCCTTCATGTATGCATATATATAATGCATTTTCGCTTGGTATGCTTTCATTTTTGTCTGTCTAAATTCTGTTTGCTGATAAGCTGTATCATAGCGGCTGCATTTTGCATTTACTCTGAGTTGGATTGAAAAAATTTGGATTCGTTGAGTTGCTCATTTGCGAAGTATTACAAAGTGTAGTTAGTAAACCCATAGTACTAAGCAGACTTTTCAACGAGCCTAACCGAGTTTGAGCACCGCATTAGATATACTACGAGCCTTTTAAGCCAAGCAAAATTATAGTTCTGCTTGTTAATCTGATTATGCAGATTTTTCTTATTCATTCATTCAATAGCCCTTACTCATAGTCTTATTTTACAATGTTTATTAAATAGGAACAGCTATGTAAAAGATTCTAAGCGACGAGCCGATCCGAAAATACTCAAAATTAAAACGAGCCGAGCCGAGATTAAAAAATTCTGCTCGTTGACAAGTCTGGTACGAAGTATTTTAACGATTCTCATTCGTATTATATCAACTAAAAATAAGTTTTTCATGAATGCAGATCAAGATTAAAACTAAGACTTAATTAGAACATGTAAATAACTACTAGACATTTTTGTAATTTATCAGACAGTGTCTGTTTTTAAGCACGTTGTTTTCTTGTTTCTTCACTAGACGTAATTATTTTAACACTTAATATAATTAAGTAATATTGAGACATTTTTAAAACCACTCGCAATTCATTGATTGCAAATAGAAAAGTATTCGTTTTTAAACATCATTTCAATTTTCTCTAATAATTATTAAAAGAAAAATTTTTATATGTTGTGTAGAATGCTCTGAACTGTTTCTTGTACATTAGACTTTTAGGTATGCAATGCTGTTAAACATAATTAAACAAGTAGCCGCTGGAATGAGTCATTTGGAAGAGAAGCAGTTTGTTCATCGAGATCTGGCTACTCGCAACTGTTTGGTGGGTATAAACTATGAGGTCAAAATTGGGGACTTCGGCATGAGTAGAGAATTGTACAAAAGCGACTACTACACTATGGATGGCAAACAAATTCTTCCCATTCGATGGATGTCTTGGGAGCCAATTTACCTGGTAATTTGAAATTTAACCCATACTAAATTCCCATATCTTTTTGCAGTCACAATTACTCACTTCGGAGATCGACTCTTTAAACATGATTTTACTAAATTCATTTGAAAACAAAATTTGGCTACAACTAATGGCTATACATGTATTTAGTTTTGGGCTGTGGTAATGGATGTATCATCATATGATTAGCTCTTGAACTTTTGAAAATTTGATCAAATTCAAGTAGCCACTGCTTTACATATATGAAGAAAAAAATTATCTATTTTCAATTGAACATCATCCGCGTTGTAACCACACACGCGCGAGCTGTTGTATTCAATTTACTTCATTTATATATTGCATGTATACCTATTTAGTTTTTTAAAAATTTACCACACTTTGAAAAAACTTTAAATTTGCAATGACTTAATTGGATCTATTCATGCTCAAATAACACTTCAAATTGTTGCAAATTTTGCTAGACACCTGTTTTGTCTATGTATTTCCTTACATTGTTTTTGCTTTACACTTACTTTTTTAAGAATTACATAAATCGAGGCAAGCCTTGTTTCTTAATGATTCAGTCAATAAGAGCCTACAATATTACTAAATGGTTCTTAAATTTCTGCTGGTCAATTGTATTTATAAGAGCAAATCGCAGGTACAATTACTTGAAAATTATAATTTTCATGCACACAAAACTTAACACGCAGGAATTATGAAAAAAATGTATAGACAAGTACTATATATATATTTTACCAACCTCTCACTCTATTAGATTCTCAAAAATTCTACGAATTCATATTTTAAAACTCATTTTCATTCTTAAATACTTCATAAATTTTGAGCCTTGTAAGAATTCTTATAAAATGAACGTGTGCTTCTACATGCAATTTTGTTAAAATATTGATAGCAAATCAAGTTAGAGAAATATATTACTATACCGTTTTGTAGTATTTAAGTGTTTGCACTTTTCACAAAAACGCATCTTATTTTCGATCCTCAACGTTCTTATCGATTTTAATAAATAGCATGTCGGGGGTCCTTACAGAACTTTTAACAAATGAATTCTTTATTTTTATTGTAAACATTTCATTTCGACAGAAACTGTGATTGTTTTATTGAACCCTGGAATAAAGCACTGAGACTTCTTGCTTTCTCATATTAATCTCAATAAATTGTAAATTGTAACCGAATAATTGACGCGGATATCATTCAACAAATCTGTTCCCCAGTTGCCTGTCTACATGTGGTGACGGTTATGACGCATACTACAAATATACATTTAAGAAACCTATCTCAAATATATCAGTTCATTTTTTGTACATATTTCTAAAACACTTCGTAGAGGATTTGTATTCTCTAATACCATTTCAACTAGGTTTTAGCAACTAAAATCATAGAAACTGTTAACACAAGCTAAGTTTTACTTTTTATTTTTCAGTTTTGAGTTGAAGTCGTTTAATAGTGCGTGCAAAGTTTATCATCGATTCTATGTAATTGTGATTGAACTGCAACTGATTGTAGAAATCTGGGCAAAAGTAATGTGACGGTTTCCACTTTTATGATTAAATACATCAAATGGGTTAAGGGTTAGTTGATAAGAATCCATTCACTGTTACGTCACGGAAGCAATGGAATTGGGGTTTAAGGTTTCTGCATTTTCTTACATGACTTTCTCGGCGTTGAACAATAAACGGAGAGACTACGTCTTAAAATAATGTTTATGTATATTTGTAAAATTTACTGCCTTCATTTTGTAGATTTACATTAATTCTGTTAACCTTAATATAGTAACCAGATACACACATACTTGATCAAAAAACACATTTTTCTAGATATTTAGTTGTTGCTTTAAAGTGTTTTCAACATTCAGCATATTGAGTTGACTAAAATAGGTGTCACAATGCTCTTGTCTATACTTTGGCAACGTTGCAGTATATTTGTTAATACATTGAAATGTAATTCTAGGGCAAGTTTACTTCCAAATCAGATGTCTGGGCTTTCGGCATTCTAATGTGGGAGGTCATTACATTTGCTAAAAAACCACCATACAGTGATTTGGAAGACCAAGAAGTAGTCAATAATTTAGGTAAGCGTTTTTGTAGAAACTTTTTATGGTCTTCTGAATGTTTTCAATTTTACGTAAAAATTTTCTTAGCATATATGTAACTTCTTGTCTAATTGTATCAAAATTTGGCATGGTAGCCTAGTAAACTGTAGTTAGGCATCGAAACAACTGAAAATATTTAAAACAAAATCTTGTTAACGTTTAGATAATACTTGCAGGCAAGTGTAAATTGGTTTCATTACCTTTATTGAAAGTAATAGTCTATATTCAAATTGTGCTTCATGTCATTCTAGAAGATGTCAGACTCTTAAGAGTATATCGGCGTTGTATAAATTCGTTCAATTAAAAAATTATTTAGTTATTAGGAATAGTGAAATATCTTAATAATTCTAACAGCTGGAAGTCAATTTATAAGCTACTCGTTTACATCATATTCGATGCCTAAAAATGTAGTAATGTATACAGTCGAAATTATTACTGATGAAGTGTTGATAATGACATCACTTCTATAGGTAAGGAACGGCAGTTACAACCATCGCAGCGGAGTGAGCCATCAAGTAGTAGGCACAGATTTTGAGTGATTTTCTCGGAACGAATGTTATAAGATTTGTCAAAAATTGCAAGGAGTCACACTGTTGACACAAAATTCGTTGCAAATTACAATATACAGTTTATTCTGGCCAAAATTTTATTTGTGATTATTAACGCATCACATGAGAAATACTCTAAAATATATGTGCCAAAGTCTGGCACATCTGATGTTTGTGTTTGAGTGCAAATATATTCATTCTAATGGAAGCTTTAGATTATACGAACAAAAAACTAACAAATATATTCATGACAATTTTACTAATTTACCAATTGGTTTGTTTGTTGGCAGGTAATTTGTCTGAAGTAACAAATTTACAAAAATTATTGGACCAAATATTTGCTAATTTCGGAAAAACAATTTCACGAAAGTGATGATAAAAGTGATTTAATTATAGATTTATAGGCTAAAATTCATATTGAAACTAGTTCGTCACATGGGTAGGATAATCCACCACGATTTAAGTCTTCAGTATAATCTGCTTCACCACGATTTAAGTCTTCAGTATAATCTGCTTTATGACGATCTACACAGTTGCGCAAAGGATAATTCTCATCAGTTGCCTGACGCATTTCGCCAAAGTATGCTTCCATTGCATCATTTTTGAAGAATACTAAAAAATATAATCGTGCTTGGAAGGCAAACCTGCAGTAAATGAAAAATTGCATAAATGAATTAATTCTTTGCAATATTTCTGCTTGTCTCTTGACAAGTATTTTCGTCGCTCTTTGATATTTAAATATCGAAAAACTTAAGAATTTTAACCTCTTAACGGGCCTTGTTGCCTTCAGGCAACAAACTAAAAAGATCCATTACAGGTCAACGTTAACAATGTCCTTATATGGTCATTCATGAAACACATTTCGCTAGCTTTTTCAGCCATTTTGAATCATCTTATGTGTGGCGTTCACATGGAAAGTTTTTTTTGTTATTGCGAATTCACGCTGACAGTAAGTGGGTTTATTGCATTTTTTTTTCTTCATAAATCTTTAATTAGTTAAAAATGGGTGATCCATTTTTTTATTTCAACTCTATACTCTTATTGAGAATGATAAACATCTTTCTGAGTAATTTTTGTATGCGATGTGTGTAAAATCTTTCTTTGATTGTGTGAGCATAGCCAGTCTTACATTTTATCACTTTAAAGATGGTCAAACAGTACTAACTTCTTTTCAGAATAATATAATTTTTAAATGTCAGCCCATTTGCAGTACGAATTACACTGATTTCGCCAAATGGATCGTAAAATCAAACCTTACGTAAATATTTATTCATTTCAACGATATCTAGATTTCGAGCTGATGAAGATGCTTGCATTGTAGAGCGAAGAATGTGGTGAATTGCGGCTGGCCCTTTTATTAGGAACATTAGGAAAATACAGTTGGTGACTCATCGGGAATAAAATTACCAACGAATATAAAAATTATGCGAAAACTATATTTTTACATACAGAGCAAACATTGAATTGGATGTTTATATTAAAGTTGAGTGCGGTGTTGTACTACCGCTGTATGCCGCGGTGCGGTGAACCGCAGTAGCGATTTACACCATTGCGGTGGTTCGCTGTAGAATTATAACAACTTGCGGTTGCATAAAAGCTATACAGACAGCGTTTTTGTTTTAAGATTTAAAATCTCTAAGCATTTCTCAAAAACTGTTTCTGAAGCAAAATTAATAGATTTCCCATCCAAAATATTAATAGTAATTTTTGCATATTTCATGGAAAATAGGATACTACTCTAATAAAATTGGACGCATTGACAAAATACCTAAGAAATTGTCTTTAAGCGTTTCTACGGATGATTCATAACGTTAAAATCAATTTAGAAATATCTGGTCTTTTCCTACGAAGTTAAATATCGACTACTTTGCGGTATACCGCTGTAGAATTTCGTTTATTGCAGTGGTTTGCCGTAAAAACGACCATTGCGGTGGCTAACAGTGAAGTTTTTTTCTCTGCGGTGGAAACTTTTTTACAAAACCTGTACCGCGCTCATCTCAAGTTTATATTATCGCATACCTTACTGATGACGCATTTCGCGCACTTTCACTGCTTCTACAAGATTAAATTTATTATAAATTGATAAACTGCTCGGTATACAACAACAGTGTACTGTATAAACATGATGTTATGATAAAATATAGTTTTAGGCCTCCAATGATTTATTACATCTTTGCACTTTTCAATGTTTAGTAATAAGCCGACAATCTTGTAGATTTTTCCATTAATATCTCTTTGTTATTCTAGATCGTACATAATTATTCATGTTTTAGGGAAGTTTTTCCAGAAAGATCAAGGCATAGTTCCTGAAAAACCAAACAATTGTCCAGAAAATCTTTATCAGCTGATGTTAAAGTGCTGGCAGATCGAAGGCAGTGACAGACCGTCATTCCAAGAACTCCATTTGGCAGTAATAGATCTTTATGAGCAGGAAACTCGTGTGGCATAATTGTGGGCATTTCTACTTAGGGACAGACTGTCTTGGGATGTCTTCCAGCAAACAAGGACAATCTTTTATGATGAAGCGGCAAATGATTTTATGAGGCTTTTATGTGCCTTATTACTGTTTTACACGTTTGGCTTCTTGATTAATTTGTGTAGTTGTAGTCTGAGGAGGCTTTAAACTTCCCTAATAAGAGACGAGAAGTATTTTGGATGCCACATTTCATTTTCAATCCGCGCTAATTTCCGTGGTTCAACATTTCTATGTTATTCCTATGGTTCAAAAAGCGTTACGCCATTTCTGCAAATCACTATAATTGCACCTTTTGATGTTTCAATTGGTTTAAGGCATTTGAATATTTCTTTGTGACTTTTTTAGTGTATCATGTTTCTCAGATATTCTTGAGAACTTCGTTCAAAAACCTACGTTAGGTAAATGCCAAATATATCGGAGCAAGATAACACAAATGGCATTGCATTTTTTTGAACTATATGGTATCTTTAAATGATTTTTGCATTATTTTGAGTCTCTTCTATATAAAAGCCGCTTCAGTTTTAGTATTTATTGATTAACTTTGAGTGTAGTGAACGCTTTTTATAAATTTGTTTGTTAACTTTTTGTGAAAAATTTATATACATAAATATATGCATTTGTTTCCATTGACTTTTTTTGACAAAACGTAGCTTTTTAGTGAATTATTTTCCCTTCGAAAGGAATTACTTTGAGTCAGTTGTTTCATAAATAGTTTAACATATTATTATTGCAGGGTTTTTTCATGACAAAATATTTGGATTTTGTTGTAATCTAGAAAGTTATTCTATTTCTTTCAATTTACTTTTGATGTAGACATTTGAAAGATATCCAAAATTTCCCAGCAGCCAACCCTCTATTGCATTAATTTGGATGTCTCATGATTTGCTATTATCAGTTTAAGCTATGCAAATATTTTACATATTAATGTACACAGCCTAGTTTCCAAAAAGCTTTGAGTGCAACCAAAATGGGGTGTTAAATGTTTGTAATAAAAATTCTTCTAAAGCAAGAAATTATATGCACTGGGACCACGGATTTCAGAATATTTATTATAATTGTTATAGATTTTAGCCAAAATGACAAAATGGGGCTGGAAAAATGCATGGTATTGTAATATTGTATGTGAATGAGTCAAGTGGCACTAGGGCCAATGAATGTCTGGTCCCATTGAGTGTTTCTAGTAGCACTGGATCAGCTACTGCTGATGTGTACACAATTTATTATCTAGAAAGTATTCGATAGGCAAGGATATTTTTTATAAGGAGGGTTTTTAAAGAAGGCATTATTTATAGCTTTGTGATGTTCCACAGCCGTAAAATAGGTCGCTCACACTCATCAATTATGAGCCTATTTGCGAGAATAACTAATTGTGTTATTTTCTCATAGCCTCTTCTCGCGCATGAGTCACAACTTATTACCCACATTGGGCATTGCTTGTTACAATCGTTTTACATAACCGCTATCACACGTTTAACCTCAATGCCAAGAAAGTGCTGTGTTCCCTATTTCAAGTCAGGTTATGATGGTCAATGTCATAACACTACAATGTTTTCCTTTCCTTCTAGTGAGCATCTACGGAATGGATCGCTAAACGCAATCAATAGGAAGGATTTAATTGCTACCAAGCATTTCGAACAAAAGTATATTCGTAAAACAGAAAATGGTAGGCTAAAGCTAAAAATGAATGAAAGTCCCGTGCCCACGTTGTTTTCTTTTAAAAGTCATTACAACTATAAACCAGAGAGAATGTCACCAAAAGAAAGTTTTTTAATTTTGATTTGATGCATACAAAATAATCCTATTCATATGCAATTAACTTTAAGACTATAATGCATTTTTTGTTTCTTAATTTTATATAAATTTTAGAGTTTCACTATTTTTTAATAGGACCGAAATATTCAAGATGATGAATTTGCTATGCTTTAACAATAAAGATGTAATTCATGCTTTGTCGGAAATGAAGGAGTGCGATGTTAAACCTGATAATTGGGTTTTTGAAAATGATAGGAAATGTGTTCGATTATATGAACTAGATTATCCTATTCCAAATGTTATTAAAAGTGTTATAACAGTGTAACCGCTCAATCTTTGAATCCTGAAAATAAAAAACAAAGTTCTGAAAAATTTTTATTATAAAAATGCAATTGCACTACGTGAGTATTTCACAGATAACCCCAGTTGCTGTTCAGACTGCTACTTTATAGAAATCATATATGTTTGGTGGCAAATTTTAAATGGGAAAAATATCTGTCATCCAATTCATTTAGCCAGAGGTGTTTTTCCGCATGATACAAAACTTGGCTTTTTAAAATTATTTTCCATCGTGGTTGAAAAGATGGAAGCAAAGCAATTTACCAGGATTGAGCTCACAAACTTTTGAAGCTATTATAGTTACAACTACTGGTATTTGTCAATTAGTTGAATCTCTCTTTAATAACAGTTCTATTGAATACTTGTTGCCGATTCGTCTTAATCAAGACCGTCTTGAGGAAAGATTTGGTCACAATAGACAATTACATGGTGGCAATTTTCTTGTTAGTCTTCGTGCATTCAGAAAAATCAATAACAATAAAAAATTTTCTGAAGGACCATTCTATTGAAAATCTCAATGAAATAATACAGAAGACAATAATTATTCCAATGTAATGGAAACCTTGTCCTTCGATACGAATATTTCATTTAATTTCCATGAAGAAGAAGCAATTCAATATGTTGCAGGATATGTCGTTTCCAAAATTTATTGTCTGTGTCTGAAGAACTGGGAACAGTCAACTCCAGTTCCTGAAAATAACAAATACATTAATGATTTGAATTGAGGTGGTCTTGTGTTTGCCAATGCAAAAATAGTAACTTATGTCAAAGACTGTATTCACTTTCTCTTAGAAAACTGCGAAATGTTATCCCAAAATCAAAATTTGCGAAACATTTCTGTTGAAGCTTTCGTGGGATTTCATGATTCTGAAATACAATCGTGTCATTTCACCAATTTGAAAAGTTTGTTTTTGAAAACAATTGTAAATATATTTTTTAACAATTTTAGAGTGTAAAAAAGATTGTACAAATAATCAAACTCTTAAAATTTTAAAATATTCAAGAAATATAAAAAAATGAAGATGTTTTTGCGTACTTTTTACTACAAATTCAATGGCCTCATTTATATTTGGTCTCTCGACCTATTGTAAGGCTGTCATTACTAGATGGCTGTGGATGTTCGCATAATTGTAGAAAAATATATTGGGCTATTTTATTCTTTATATGATTGTTTAATGAAGACAAAGACAAGAAATTATTCTAATACACAAATTAAAAGCAATACAAAGCATTCGATAAGTGTGCTTGATCATATGCCGTCTTATTTCATTGTTTCATGTACTGTTATTGAAATTTATCGGTAATTGGTGATATTTAGACTCCTACCTTAAATTTGTGCTGTGGTATTATTTGAGGGTTAAAATTAAAAATTTATTAAGATACCTGCAGCAAGAACCAGCAGGCAATTTTCTAATACATATTTTGAACTCCTATTTTTCTACTACAATGAATTCATTGTTATATACGCCACTGCTCATATTTACCAAAAGGCACTAACGCTATCAGAATAAGTTCTAGTAATGTTAATTTTGCGTATTCGAATATGTTCGAATGCTTGAATATTTGTTCCACCACAGCTACAAACTTTATTCATTTTGAAATTGTGCACGGACAGTTTCGTTGAACCGTGTATAGTATGCCAAGATCGGACCAATTTTAAAGTTTAGGGATAGTCCAGAAATGTTTGTTTGCCAGTTAGCCATTTTAAGCAATTCTATCAAAACGAAACATTGTTAACTACTCTTAAATAATTGACTTTATTTAAGTGTATTCTTAAATCACATTACAGCTTTAGATTTCTTACCAATTAAAGCTGAAGCTCCAAAAAGGATTATATAAGCATAGTTAAACATTTCTGAATAAAGAAAATGTGTAAGTTCATAGCTTCTCTAATATGTTAAAGCTGAAAAAAAATGCTTTGAATATTAAATGCTGACATTTACAGGCCGTAGAAAAATTCTCAAATTATAAATGTGTTGATTTTTCATAAAATTTTAAAAGTATCACCAGTGACATCTATTAAAATATATGGTGCTAACAATTCAAATTTTATATGTTGATTTGTAGCAAAAGTTGTCAACACTACCAAATTTTCAATTAAATATTCCTCAGTGGTTTTCTCTACAGTTTGAGTCTTTCATTCATCTATTTAAGCAAAAAAATTGAACACGTTAAAATAATTTTACCTAATATATAAATGGCTATGTGTAAAATGAGAGCTTATGCTTTCAATCTGTATGTAACTGACAATGCAGCACTGAAATTATACAGTTTTGCAGATGATACACCAATGTTCAACGGACCTACTTCATTAGATGCAGCAGTTAAAACAATGGAATGAAGCATACATAAATTCCAACCTAAAATAGGCACCTTTTTGCATAATACAACTATCTAGTAAAGAAATACACGTCTCAAAATTTCCAATTATTTCAGTCACATTCCCACATCACCATTTGATAAGGTTAAATATTTAACCAATTTAGAAAATTTTCAGCGCCTGAATTCAAAAATGTAAATAGATTTTTCGGATTGACTCGATTTTGTTAGTTAGATATACACACAAATAGGCATGGGATGAAGTCATATTATGCATAAACATGGTGGAAGTAACACATAAGCCACGATCGAGTGCTTTATGTTGCATTTCTGAAAGTGTAGAAACTTTGGAATATCTTAAAAGTACTTTTCAACATCAATTTACTTTTGTTTGAGTCAGAGCTAAGCACTATGCGTTCAAGAAAACGCTGCCTTCATGATACTGACCAGGTTTGTCAAGCTTGTGGGAGTATGCTTTTACAGATCAAACAAAACCCATCACTGAATTTATTAGCAAAGTTTATCTTGCCTACCTTGGTGTGAGACTTGGTAATCGGTAAAATCTGTGGGATCCGCATTTTGCCTGTAAATCATCAATTGGACATTTACATTTGTGAATGAACGGGAAGAAGAGTATTAGGTTTAGCATACCAATGCTATGGAAGGAATCAAGAAAACATTATGATGACTACTATCTTCGCATTGTAGATCTGAAGCGCTTCAATTGACAGAAAATAAAACCTGGAAATACAAGGATTGAGACTCTACTAGAGGACCTGTGTCTCGTAGTGAGAAATAATATGTTCCAAAATTCAGCAATTTACCTGATATTTCTACTGATTCTGATAATATCTGTCACATCACTTATTTAAGATGAGCGCAGTGATTAGATCAAAGTTTATTACCTTTTTAGTAGTTTGGCTAGCGTCTCGTATGGCTTCAGCTCGACTAGGCTCATGAAATTTAGAGCTTATTCCAACTCTGTCTGGTACATTCTTTTAAACTTTGGAAACCCGCTAATGGGTACTATTTGTTCCTGTTGAGTTTATGTATTCGTTTCAAATATCAATATCAGGCTATGCTTTCTGCAGCAACTGTTACTAATTGCAGTGTACTCCGCTTTGCAGCAAGTCATCCCCATATCAACTAGGGTTAATTTAATTCAATTAGTTTACTTAAACTTTGTCTCACTAAAAGTCTTTATTTTTTGAAAATTTTTAGTTTGAGTATTTTGTTTGTTACTGTTATTAATAAAGAGACGGGCTAAAGTAACGAAATGCTGTTAACTGAATAGCTCTTATCAGTACGTGCTCCAGATATTTTGTGGCATAGAAACTTCAAAAATCAACAAATGCATTTGAAATGAATAACATATATTTTCACTGGAGTGGGTTGTTATTGTAAATTATAAATAAATAAAAAATTACTTCTGAAACTCTAGAATAGAGATGAAGACATTCGAGTAGTGTTTACGAGCACAACTTGCGGCCAAATAAAAACACACAATATTTTTTTTAAATGCACAACACTACATTGGAGATCATAGTTTGGGACATTTATTTTGGATCTTGCAAACCTAGTTTTTGAGAAAGTACATTTCACAAATTATATGGTGTTTTACTGAACAATTTAATATTGTCGTTAGGTTTTTATTATTAAGATTTATTAAAAATGTATTTGTTCTGTAGATAATGGAAAATTAATGTTCTAAATATATGTAGACACATTTTGCTTTAAAAATCAATTTTGAAAAGTCAAATTTAAGAAAAAATTTAAAAAATCGGTTAGGCAGACCCTATCAACCTTGGATACCAGCCATGTAGAAAAATGCAAAATTTGGCAATGGTGTACTATAGAGTTCAGAAATAATACAAATAAGATAAGATAAGATAAGACAATCTTTATTAAGAGAAGGTAAAGCAATTAATACAAACTGATGGCTTGTCAAAATAGCGTCATTAAAAAAAAAATAAAACAATCATACTATTTACAAACCTATGCATTGCTAAGCAGGCTAAGAGTAAGTCTACATTCTAGTAATTGTGTAATTGCTATAATTATAGAATTTGTACCCTGTCCAAGATCTTCCTGAGATGAATTTTTGCTTAAGAATAAATCTTTTCACACTATTTCGGAATTCTTTCAGTTTTGTAATATGCTTAATTTCGTTAGGTAGATTATTCCATTGCCTTGTGGCTACATTTAAAAATGAATTTTCTTTGACTTTACGTCTGAACCTAGTGACAACATATTTCTTAGACCGTCTATTGAAAGTTTTCCTGAATTCAGGGAGATTTATCTTATCATAAGGCGGAATTTCGTTAGCAGCTTTGAAAAATAATGTAGCAATATTGATTTGTATTAATTTTTGAGGAGAAGGACNGACTTTACGTCTGAACCTAGTGACAACATATTTCTTAGACCGTCTATTGAAAGTTTTCTTGAATTCAGGGAGATTTATCTTATCATAAGGCGGAATTTCGTTAGCAGCTTTGAAAAATAATGTAGCAATATTGATTTGTATTAATTGTTGAGGAGAAGGACACGTTTCCAAAATATAATTTTTGGTGTTACTAGAATTTCTTTTGCAAACATTTAAAGCCCATTTATATTGCAGCTGAAGTTTATTTATCAATGATGTGCTCAAATTTGAAAATAGTACACTCCCGTAATTTAGGTGGCTCATAACAAATGCGTGGAATAGCTGAATTATTGCATGAGGAGGTAATAGGTCAGCAACCTGAGAAATAGTTCTTATGCCAGCAGCAATTTTTTTCTGTGTAGATTTAATGTGCTCGGAAAAAGAAAGTTTTGAGTCAATTATTATTCCTAAATATTTGAAAGTATCACTTGTAGAAATAATTGCATTTTTTATAGTCAAATTTTTATTTGTATGCAAGTTATTGTTGAAAAAGGGGTTCATTATACAAATTTGCGTTTTCTCGGCATTAATGCGTAATTTGTGCATAGAGAAATAATGGCTTAGTGACTGGCAGTTGGATTCCACTTTTTTTATTGCAACATCTAATGACTTGTTGGCGGAAAATATACAGGTATCGTCTGCATATTGTATAAGATTGCAATTAGTATAAAAGTTCATATCATTGACATAGATATTAAACAGAAGAGGTCCAGGAATGGTTCCTTGCGGAACACCTTTTTCAATATACAGCCAGTCTGAAAGTAATGAGTTGATTTTAACTCGTTGTTTCCTATTACTTAAGAAACTCGCAATTAAAAGAAACTCGCAATTAATTAAGAAACTCGCAATTAATTAAGAAACTCGCAATTAATTAAGAAACTCGCAACTAAATTTGAAGAAAATCCCCGGGTACGGATATAGGCTTTGTACATGGTCACTTTGATTTTGGTAGGACGCAGTTGCAACTTGTTTTATATAGGCACAAAATCGATATTATTTGAAATTTTATAATATTGTGTACATAAAAATCAATTTTCAGTCGTGTTAGGCTGGTCGTACACTGTCGGTAAGTAAAGTAAAGTAACGTAAAATCCATTTAAAAAATTCTCTGGTTTACTTTACTTTACTTTACTTTACGACAGTGTATGACGAACTAGGTAAAATCCAATTAAGTTTACTTTACTTTGCTTTATGGCAGTGTACGACTAGGGTTAAAATGTAATTTGAGATTAATTTAATACTATCATTTGAACAAAAAGTGCTTATTTTTTTGAAAATCTATGTCAGTCACTTTTTTCCCGCGGTTTACGTTGGATATGATTCAGAGTAGGGTTCTGACAGAGTACACTGATGTGCCATTAAACTCCGGGTTTGGGCAGAACAATTGTACTCGGATGTCAGCACTGTACTATGCCATCTTCATCTAGAGATCCGATGAGAAACGCGGAGGAATTTCATGGGAATCTCACAATAACTGTCGTGAACATCAGGTTGTGAATGGAAGTCCAAACTTTCTTCACATAAACTATTTTTCGGTTTTACTTTGAAAAACATTTTTCGAATATTTTCTATAATAAATCATTTTTGTTAATCAATATTTGATAGAATTGAAATTTATTTAATAAAAATCTTCAAAACGACTATAATGTTGTGAATAAACTGCAATTATAAATTTCCATAAAGGCAATTATGTATTGTAAGCCATTCTTAACTTATTTTCTAGCTAGGTGCGGCATTGGCAGTGTTGAAGTGATGCAGTTTCAGTATTGATTAAATCAAGCAAAAACAGATCATTTACATTAAACTGCGTACTTTTAAAATACATTTTTAATTTCTATATTATTTGCGGCAAAGAAACCTGTGCAATCATTAGACTCAAATCATGGCGTACTTCACTACAGGCCTCTGCAACGTGCAACTGAAGGCATCGACTGGAGGCGAACGAATTACATGCTATTGGGGGATTTTTCATATTCTTATTACTTTTTTTATATAAATAACACCATTAAGGACAATTGTATTAAAAAACTCAGTATCAAAATTCAATATTTATGAGAAATAAATATAATTTACCCTTCGCTCTTCATAAGTTATTTACATTATAGGGAATAAATTAATGAACAACAAGAAAATGATAATCTATTATTTACTGAAATAAAGTAAATACTGTATATAGGAATGCAATCAAGATAACTTTAGCACTTTTTGTTTTGGCTCTCTGCTTGATCTTGGAGTAGCAAAAGATGTGTAGTTGTTCAGAAAGATGTTTGAAAGAATCTTAACACATCGTTTGTCAATTTCAAAGTGATAGTAGCTTCAAACACATCAAAGGACGTTTGAGAAAGGATGTAATGCAAACTTGTGTTTTCACTTCTCCAAATAACACGCACCAAAGAATGTAAATTGGCAGAGAGTATCGTTTGGTATCCTTAATTTACCNTTTTTGTTTTGGCTCTCTGTTTGATCTTGGAGTAGCAAATGATGTGTAGTTGTTCAGAAAGGTGTTTGAAAGTGATAGTAGTCCTTCAAACACGTAAGAACGTTTGACAAGGATGTAATGCACACTTGTGTTTTCACTTCTCCAGATAACACTCACGCAAAGAATGTAAATTGGCAGAGAGTATCGTTTGGTATCCTTAATTTACCACGGTTGAGTTCATTTGTAAATTTAATAAATTTTTCAAAGTAAATGTAGGTGTCCTCGATTGATTCTGCTTCAGTCTTAAAAGCAAGATACCCGGCAATGTATACCAAGGTTTCCTTGACAGAATTGCTATCTTCTAAGATGTTCAGAGAATCCTCATTCATTTTGAAGCTGCAAAGATCGCACTGATGGCCTGATTTTGCCTCAATTTCGAAGAAGTTTTGCCAGTAACATTTGAGCATGATATTAGTTTGATGAATAGCAAGTTTTTCTAATACTTGACGAACATTAATAAAATATGCTCCACCAACTCCTTGTCTTAACCTACCTAACATCTTTTCAAGTGAATCAGTTGTAAATAAACCAAACAGTACATACTCGTGTGTAGAAGTCAAAAGTTGCTTTGCAATGTCAACCAATCCTCGAGATGTTACAGAAAGAGCTTTAGCTGTGTCGTTGGTAAGACATTTGCATCTTTTTCCTCTTTGTTCTGCCATATTGTCAGCTATATTTGCCAAGTTCAACAGAAAATTTAACNATAATCAATTACAGATTATTCAAATTTCAAAGGACAAAGAAAATTTGACACTAAATATAGACTTGGACAGTAATTTGGAAATAGGTTTTGTAAACAAAGATAAGAGATATGAATTATTAGAGGGGTCAATGGACTACAGGTGAGAAGTCAAAATATTGTTGAAATTTTCTACGTAAAAGAAAATGTCTACCTGTGTAGACAGGTGCCCGAATTAGGGTTAAACGATATACTTTTATTATTACTCAAATTGATACAAAAACTTAAATTTGATTATTTCCAACTTTAACTGTTCTTTGAATTTTTTTAACTCCACAGTCTATAAATTTTGTTGCAAAAGAACAGAAAATTCAGTAACCCAACAAAAACTCAAAAATTTTAAATCAGCATAAAGTTATGCTAAGCAGCAGCAATGTCTAGCTGCTTTGATTACAATATCAACAGCACTTCGAGGGTTACCGCTGTATGGATTAACTTTATAACCTCAATTTATTTGATCTAGCAAATATTAAAAATAATATATGTGGAATTTAAATCTTAGTTTCCATATATGCAACTCCTCTTTCAAAGCTCTAAGGTTTCTTGTAAATTGTTACTGTTGGAAATGAATTTTGCTCAATAATGATTCAAGAGATGAAAACATTATGCTGAAGATTATGAGGACTATGTCATTTACACCTAAAATTCCTTGATCCAAAATTCTTTCACTGACATTATTAATGACAATTTTTCAATTGTGGTATCATTTTCACTGCTAGTGGTATAGCAATACGTTCCAATGATTTAACAATGCAAAACCTTTCTTTCTAGTATTGCTGAAATAATTTCAACCACATGAGTGTTCACTATAATATTGCTCCATACGGAATGATCTGTTTGTTTATTCATTCCATATTTATACTAATCTATTCTAGCCCATGAACGTTTTCTAATAACTCGTGTTAATTCACGATTATAAAATTTTCCTGAAATTATTTCCCTGTCATTGATTGACTTTAATTCTTACGTAACAGGAATTGTCTAAAACACTTTGTTGATTTTGAAAACCTCATTTTGAAATTGTGGTAAATATCCTCTTCGAAAAATGTGGTCTGACTTTGAAATTCCAACTGTCACCGTTATGAAATAATGCTTTTTGTTGGGAACATGTATTAACACTCATTAATTTTCAAATCAAATATGGTATGTGCTTTTTTCTCACAGAATTAGGAGTCATTCATGGCGTACTTCACTACAGGCCTCTACAACGTGCAACTGCAACGTGCAACTGGAGGCGAACGAATTACATGCTATTGGGGGATTTTTCATATTCTTATTACTTTTTTTATATAAATAACACCATTAAGGACAATTGTATTAAAAAACTCAGTATCGAAATTCAATATTTATGAGAAATAAATATAATTTACCCTTCGCTCTTCATAAGTTATTTACATTATAGGGAATAAATTAATGAACAACAAGAAAATGATAATCTATTATTTACTGAAATAAAGTAAATACTGTATATAGGAATGCAATCAAGATAACTTTAGCACTTTTTGTTTTGGCTCTCTGCTTGATCTTGGAATAGCAAAAGATGTGTAATTGTTCAGAAAGATGTTTGAAAGAATCTTAACACATCGTTTGTCAATTTCAAAGTGACAACAGCAAAAGACAGATCAAATCATGCTTGAGAAATTATCTAAAACAGAAATTTTACAAGCACCAAAATGGATCAGAGGATCAGAGCAGAGGACCAAAACTTATTGGTTGACAAGTCAATCCTGAACAATAAAACGCAGATAAAAATCACACCTATCAATTATACTGCCGAAAAGATATTGGACATTGAACTGATTAAAATAATCCTCTTTAAAGAGTCATACACTAACAATGGACTGGAAACACTCATGTCGCCAAACCAACAATTTGCATTGACATCAAATGCACCTCAGCTCACTTTCTAATTCCTCAAAAAGTTAAACAATTGCTCACCAAAGCATCCAATTTAGATGTTCTTCCAGAAATCGATCACAAGTCCTTAAATTATCCAGTAACATTAGGTACTGCACACATTACAGAAACAACCAATCACTTACATCAATGTTCCAGTTCTTCTTTCCCAATGCACTTCAATGACCCACATATCTGATGTGGATGCAAAAATGACCCTCATGTTAGCTCTCAAAGGTAAAAAACTGCACTGTAGCTCTTATGATCTATTTCAAAGACGGTCAAACAACCTGCAAAAGTCTATAATTATTCTGGCACTGGTGAAGAACCTAAAATACATCTGTTACCACAAAATCGCAATGACACAACTTGAAACTCCGACTTACCTAAGCAATGTTATCTTGGTGTTACTCAAAGATTTAGACAATGAGGCAACACAGACATGCACCTTTAATGTTCTTGTGCCGTCCTTTAGCTTGAACACATACACTCATAAACACATTTTACAAGCCGCAAATCCAGGAACAACAACACCACTAGAATTTCTTATTATTCCAAATGTCTCCCAAACATCGCTTTTCCAGTGTGTGCTGACAAAGTGTATAATTTATCTTTTAAGTAAAATTGAATAGTTTCCTTCAAAAGAGACATGATTGAAATGTATAACAGTGATTTGAACAACGCCAAATTAGTTTATTGATAAAACTAAAGCATCATTTCTTAACCTGGGCGGTACCGCCCCCTAGGAGGCAGTACTGACTTTTAGGGGTGCGCAAACACTCAGGAGGCGCTATGTTCAGAAGGTTTAATAATCAGAAGGGAGAATGACAAAAGGAATTTAAGTTTTATACTGGCAATTATTAATGGCGGCCTCTTTTCTCTACGATTTTTAACCAATCATCACTTGCTTCGTGGAAACGCCCAATATTTCCACCAATAATAATGTTTATCTCTCTTTATTTACATCAGCTTAGTTCTTGATGTGCGTGCTTATCAACCTGTTGTGTATTTTAAAGTATAAAGCACAAGATGAGTAATCAAAAGCGAAAGTGTCGCCAATACTCAAGTGAATACATTAAATATGGTGTTATTCCTTCTGTGAATAATGAACAATTACAAATGTGTTTAATATGTGAGAAAACTTTCTCAAATGATGGAATGAAACCTTCAAGAATGATTGATCATTTGAAGGTAAAACATCCAAAAAAAGCAAACAAGGATGTAGCATACTTTCGTGATCTGAAAGAAAAATTTGGAAAATGTTGCACCATTGGAGCACTACTCAAATCATACGGAAATGAAGTTGAGAAAGAATTTGTTGCATCTTACAAATTTTCAAAGCTCATTGCTAAATGTGGAAAATCGCACACTATTTTTGAAACTCTTATTATACCAGTAGTGAAAAAAATCATCAGTACTATGATGTCCACTCAAAAAGATGTAACACACTCAATTCCAATAAGTAATAGTTCAGTGTCTTCTAGAATTGATGAAATGGCAAATGACATTGAAAATAAACTTTGTGAGGAACTCAAAACAACACAATTTTCTTTATAGCTTGATGAGAAAACACTACATGACAATGAAGCTTTGATATTGGCTTATGTACGCTAATACCAGTCATGAAGTTGTTGAGGAGTATCTGTTTGCTAAACAATTAGAGGCTGACATTAAAGGTTCAACGGTTTATGAGGCAGTTGAAAACTTCTTCAGGCAGAAAGAATTTCACTTTCAAATATTATTGTGTTTGCAACCAATGGAGCACCGTCAATGGGTTGGACGCCATCGTGGATTTATAGCATATTTGAAAGGAGAAGTTCCCGGTACCTTTACAATCCACTGTGTCATTCACAGACAACATTTAGCTGCAAAGCATCTCAGTGACAGGTTGCATAGCACCCTGCAAGCTGTTATCAAAGCAGTGAATAAGATCAAAGTCCATTCATTGAATGCCTGAACATTTCACAAACTTTGTCATGAAAATAAAAAAGATTTTGAACGGCTCTTGCTACATACAGAAGTCCAATGGCTTTCGAAAGGTAACGGTCTATGATGCTTTTATAACCTCTATGATACTGTTCTTGATTTCTTTAAATTAAAATTATTGGATGAGACACTGAGTACAGATTTGGAAAGCAAAAGAGCAGATGTTGCTTATTTGTCTGATATTTTCAACAAATTAAATGAGGTCAAAATTAAATTGCAAGGAACTAAAATGTGTCTCATCAAAGCAAAGGGAATGATAATGGCATTTATTAGCAAATTAGATTTCTACAAAAATTGTTTACTAAGGGTAGACTTAAATCACTTTCCTAGCTTAAAAGCACTGCAGGAAAACCAAACCGATGATTCATGTTTGTCAGACACTGATCTAGAGTGCTATTCCTCTCATCTTCAAGCGCTGAAAGAAGATTTGTTGATCAGATTTAAAGATCTCAAAGAATTGAAAACACCAGAGTGGGTTGTAAATCCATTCCAGGCTGATGCAAACAATGCTGATACAAATCTAGTTGAAGACCTTATAGACCTGCAAAATGACTTTGAAGGTAAAGTTTTGTTTCAGCAGATTGGCTATGAAGCTTTCTGGCCAAAGAAACAAGATAAGTATCCTAATCTTTGGCAAAAAAATCAAATTATTACTATTAGCATTTCCTTCTAGTAGTATAATTTGGGCAGAAGGAGGTTACACTTTTTTCTGATTGGTCGAGAGGTGGGAAGAAGGAGGTTACACTTTTTTCTGATTGGTCGAGAGGGGTGGCCTTTCACTTGAGACACCGTGGATATTGCCGGGGGTGTCGTACTGACGTCATGGAAGTCATGTACTTTTACTGGTTTTAGTGTTATTTATGTGATCTAATTTAGTTTTACATTTTTTTTACTTTCCCACATTAACTTACTTTGCATTTTTTACTTTCCCACATTAACTTACTTTGCATTTTTTACTTTCCCACATTAACTTACTTTACATGTATTACTTTCCCACATTAACTTACTTTACATTTTTTACTTTCCCACATTAACTTACTTTACATTTTTTTTACTTTCCCACATTAACACTTTACATGTATTACTTTCACACATTAACTTACTTTACATGTATTACTTTCCCACATTAACTTACATTTTTTTAGTTTTACTTTCCCACATTAACTAACTTTGCATTTTTACTTTCCCACATTACCTTGCTTTTTAGTTTTACTTCCCACATTAACTTACTTTTTAGTTTTACTTTCACATAATGTTATTTATTAATATAATTTATAGACACACATAAATTTTTCAAAAATACATGTTTGCAGATTGTTACATTTTTTACCAAATTTTATACAGCTAACTTTTCTTTACACTC
>CABFPE010000457.1:410089-422340 GCA_900660155.1 Hofstenia miamia
TACTGACTAAGTAGATAATTTTCTTCTTACAAGCTTACAAGTTGACTTCGTTACTGCTGTTATCTCATCAACCAATCACTATGACGCTCGAAATTAGTTTTGCAGTGTCAAACATTTTGATGTTTCTAACATTGAAATTGATTTTGCAATTGTTTCAGAATCCTTCATTGATAAATGATTTAGATAATGTAAATTTTGAACTTCTCGTGAATGCATTAAGAACCGACAAGAAGCATCCCGTTCACAATCCGTTTTGGCCAGTATAGCCAAATTTGTAACTATAGCTCCACACCATAAAGTTGGTAGAAAATCTCCAACATTTTCTTTAGAGTTAATGTGATTCAAAAATCGATTTGATAATTTATCGTAGTCCGGTACGAATTTCCTACCATGTTTTGAAATAAACAGATAGTGAATACCCTCTTCATCATCAAATTGCTTTAAGGCACACAACTTCTTGCTCTGTCATCTTGCAATTTGTAATGGCTTTGAATTTTATATAAAAGTCATCTGCAAGTGTAAATGCAAATTTTGAGCGAACATAGCATATGACAAAATTAGTTGTGCTGCCCCTTTTCTAGAGTCTTTATGTTCCTGGACTCTAATAACAACAAATTCTGGGGGATATATATTCTCAGAAATATAGCAATCAGTTTCATTTATAGCAGCATGAATCTCTTGGATTTTAATATTTAATGGGACACCTTTTCTATGCCCAGTAAGTAAATATGCTGTTAAAATGAGGTGATTATTAATTTCTTGTAATTTATCTGAAGTAATCATACATTCAGGTTTTAATGACAAGATAAAATCATTAAGTGAAATATTTTCTTTGTTGAAAAGATACTCCTTTGCTAATACTAACTTGGGTTGATTAGCCCATCGATCATGCTTCACTGTTTGTTCTTGCTGAGCTCGGGCCTTTGGTATGAATGCTGAAAATATTGCAAATCTTCCTCCAACAATAATTTCTGTTCAAACGATATAAAATCAGACTGAAATAAATATACAACAAATCCTTTCGCAGTGGTGAAACATGATTTACTGATGCAGGACCAAGTTTTTCAGAAATATTTGCTCTCATGACTGAACGAATGTTTCTTAATTTAGATTTGTCATTAAATTTTTGACCAAGGCATTCACTCGTTGGTGATTCATTGAAATTGACATAGTCAATAATTTTGTGACATTTAGAATTAACTATTGCTGTATATCCACGGTATTCAATAAGGAATCTAACAAAGTCATCACGAATAGATGAATTTTTTGAAAGACTGCTATTATAATCTTCAATAAGTACTCCGACATTTACATTTGAAATATCTGAATATTTAACATTCATACAATCATGCAATTGTTGATTACTTTGCAAAGAAAATTTTTGGAAGGGCTTTTTGTTTTTGCAACAAACATTTTCTTTGCTTCATTGACATGAGAATCCAAGCGAATGAAAAAATTATTGCAACCTGGACATTTTTTAATTACTCTTTTTCGAAGTTTTCTATTTTTTTGGAGTGCTAGTAGATGTGAATAAAATATTCTCAGGCCTTTTAACATGATAACAGCTTCATGTTTTCTATGAATTACCTCTAAATGGTTAGTGAAATTTCGATTTCGAAGTGTAGTACAACATATAGGACAATTAACATCTCCACTGACAGCATCAATCGAGCCTAATTTATTGAAAAAGAAGTCCGAAAAATAATCCGTCCTTAGGAAATTATCCAAATTAAAGTTATTGCATTTGGAACATCCACTTGGGTGGAAGCATGAAATGCATAAAATATGGTTACAACTCATCATTTCCTGAATTACTCTTGCATGTAATAAATTACATTTAGAACATTCTCTTAAAGATATTTTTGAATCAGTCTTAACAGGATTATCAATGTTGCTTTGAGATTTAGCTTCAACTTCATCACAAGAAGATTCTTCAGAACTGCTTGAAGAGTATTCCAAAACGTTAATCTTAGGACTAAACAAAAGTTTTTTCGCGGCTTTTGGTTGTTTAAACGCTGGATCATATAGAGGATCAGCATCCTCGTTATCATACAATTTGGACTTAGAATCCCTCAGTGATTTTTTGAAGCATTTTGCACATAAATGAGCAGTCTTTGTAGGAACACGATTGCAGGGAGTACCAATGCAGCAAACTTTTTTGCAAAGTAGACAAGAAGTGGAAACCTCAGTAGCGCAGACATAACATTGCATGTTCATCTTCAAAAAAAAATATAATTTATTCATGGCAACAGTTGAAGACTCAACAGAAACACCAGCAAAATATTCAATTAAGAAGGAAAGACAACGTAAACCGCATGTAGTGGTATCAGTTTGCGAGCCTGATATAATGAGTTTCAATACGATTTCTTCCTTAAAAATGTGGGACAGGCTATTGGCAATTTCATTAGAAAAAAATGCATTTTCTTTAAGAGGATCGAATTGCAACAATATATCAAATTTTTTGAAAAAGGGATTAAAAACAGTTAACAAAGTATAGTGACATTTGCTTAAATATGGAAATACAAGAATTTCGTATTTGTTCATTTTTCCAAGAAATACTTGCTTCTCAAATCTTCTTCTTTCATTTTTGGAAGACAGGATAAAAAAGTCGATTCAAATCAAAAGACGTTTTGTTGAATTTTGAAACAGTCATTATCTGATAAATGATGAATAAATGTGTCCAGTTGATCAGTTACAAGGATTCCAGTAAATATTTCTTGATTAACAAAATTTTCAAATGTGGGATTAGCATTTGGACAGTATTTCAAAAGTAGATGTTTGTTACTTAGATTTATATTCATGTCATTCACAGTATCCACCATGGAAAGGTTGTCCAAAACCACAGATTTGTTAAGAGATAGTCTTGTGAACCTAAACAAATATATAAATAACATTCAATGTAAATGTAAAATTTAGTAATGTTTGCAGATAAAGCTAGTTTAAACTGATCACCAACCCAAGTTTTCATTTACTAGATTTTAAGTAAATTTAAACCTCAAAAAGGTAACTATGAAATCTGTAATATTCTATTGGGATGGAAAATAAATTGTTGCGGTTTGTAAATTTGTTTTACATTAATATAAATTTGTGCGAACCAGAGAGTATTAGACTTTTAAATTCGAAATATCTATGTGATACAAATATTACTGTAAGAAATGTGTTTTAATGTTTGTTCTCTTTCAGGGTATAAAATGGAATGCTATATTGATGAAAAAGTTCATTTTCGAGACTTATTACTATTTGTATTTAATCGTGACGGAAAGAATGCAATAGCCGCTAAAGCTGCTCATGTGATGTATACCGGCAAAGTGCTATGCCATAAGGAACGGCACAATGATGATTCTCACGTTTAGAGAACGGTAACTTTACTTTGACTAATAATGAACCTGGTTGTCGCAACAAATGGAAAGAAATGTAGAGATCTTAGCTGAAGCAGAATTTTCCGTTTGAGCGATTGTGAGTGACAATAACTTGGCAAATGTCAATGTTTATTCTAATTTTAATGAGAAGTTTGAATCGAGATCTTCATAGTACACACAGCATCTGTCAAACTATAAACCATATTTAATATTTGACACTGTTCATCTTATGAAGAACATACGAAACAATCTTATAAATAAAAAGAAGTTTGGTTTCCTTCTTTCAATTTCATTGAGATCAGCATTAAATGATCACGCCCAATGGATTCATTGCTTGGTCAGATCTCTATAAAATCTATGAAAATGACAGCAAATTGAAAGGAAATTTAAGAAAAGCTCCAAAATGGTTTAGCAAGCTCTTCATTCTCGAAACAACAGACAATCTGTACCACTGGCTCTTTGAATTTTTGATGAAACTACTATAGCTGCTCTTCGGAGCTACTTGACGAAAAGAGAAGATATGGGTTCATTTCTGGAAATTGTAAATACCTGGTGGTTTGTTGCCAACTCAAAGCAAAAATACCATCCAAATGCCATTAGAAATGCAGTTGTCAATGGGGACAGTATTTCAATTTCTTCAGATCCCTTGCTAATTGATTTGAGGAATGGCAAAAGTGTCCATTGCTTACATTATTGCCACAGACATCAACAGATTTGATAGCTACACTTTGTACTCAGAGTATGTTGGTAGAAGATCTTTTGAATGAAGGATATGAATATGTTATGGTTGGGAGATTACAGTGACCCTTTGGAAAGATTTTCCCAATATAGGCTAATTAGGGGAGGCAGGTTTTTAGTAGGTCTGAGAGAAGCAATTGTATCAGAAAGAATCTTGGCTTGTAAATCATTGAAAATTGAAGATATAGATTTTTAGAAAGAAGACCTGCGTCCTAAGACGCCCTCATTCGACGACGATATACTATCACAGGATTTGGACACTCATTCTGTTGAAATTTAAGATAGCATTTTACATGACAGTCGTGAAGCTTAATCTCAATTGCTGGATACCCTGCAGAAGTCCTTATCAAGAGGAAGATTAGTTGTGCCTTTGCCGACATTAGAATGTTTTGTCAGCAACTGCTTTGCTGCATTGAACTATGTATCAGAATTTATCCATAACAATAATATACTAAACGTTCGAGGAATTTGCTCACAAATACGAGGGTCATTAGAAAAGTTCTCTGTATTGACGTGTTTCTCGAAGACTAGTGAATATCTGAGACAAATATGACAGTGATACTAAAAATAGCATATGATTCCTAGATAGAAAAAAATTGCGTGCACAACTTCTGTTTATTCGCCACAGAACTGATTTAAAAACTTGTTGTTTCGTGCGCGCTGCCGAGCATTGATTTAGCAGTCAGAACGCAGTATGGACCGAAGTGCTTTGCAAGCAAGTCTGCAAAAGCCTGATGTTCGACAACTGATCAAGTTTCACGTTCTTTTACGGAAATCACCGTCCGAAACACACTCTCTCTTAAAAGAAGGCTTAGAAGATTTCTGCCCGTCGTACGAGACAGTCCGGAAGTGGCACAACCACAGACAGCATGTGATGAAGATCATGTCGAACGCGTTCGAGAACTCGTTGAAAAGGATCGTCGTCTCACTTGTGAGGAAATTGCTTCGGAGATTGGCATCAGCTGCTTCAGTGTTCAACTTCTGACAGAGGAATACGGTTGGGAAGTCCTTGAACACCCACCTTATTCATCGGACTTGTCACCCTGTGACTTTTTTTGGTTTCCTCGTGTGAAAGTCAATCTCCGCGGTAAACGGTTCAAGACTTTTGAAGAGATCAACTGCGAGTTTCACCAAGAATGTGTCGCTCTGGACAGGCATGGGTCCGAGGACGGAATCAATGGCCTGGTGAGACGTTGGAATAAGTGCATTGAAAGTAATGGCGAATATTTTGAGTAGCGCATGTGGCATTTCAAAATATATATTTCGCTGGATATCTTATTTTTTATATTTTAGGCTCTAGAAGGGAATACAGAGAACTTTTCTAATGACCCTCGTATTGCAACAATGTGCTCCGGTATTCCCTGATACATGACATTGTCTCTCCTGCCGTATTGTTCCAGCCGTTCTAAATCAAAATTAATATAGGAATTACTGTGTATACTAATGTTTATCTTTCTTTAATGACTTCGAGTGAGGTAATAGTGCGATACAAAGTAGATATCTTTGACGCTGAACAAAAACCACAAAAAAATTCTCTGTCAAAAAAGTCTTTAGGGATTTGAGTTGGTAACCACATTTTCACCCAGCAGGGGCAGGTTTCACTAGAACATCCCAATTCATGGTAGTTACCATTAGTGGTATCAGTGAAAGTGCGACTTTTAGATATAACTGAATACTAATTAAGCTGTATAATAAACAGGCAAATTTATTAGTTTAAATATTCCAAGTAAATGCAACAGAACAGAAATTTTATTATATTATAGATTAACATCTATAATCATGAACTTAAAAAACGAAAGCATCATCAATAAAAGCAAAGATATCTTTGAGGAAATAGCTCCTTGGTCACGCCTCCTGTCATATTTCGCTCTCTTAGTCTATTTTTTTTGCGTATTCAGATCTTGCCGGTAAATAGCCAAATAACGGATGTGCTCCTCCGCTTGAAATTATCCTCGTGTACAAGTTTTCGTCCGATTTATGAATATGAACTCGTATTGTGCAGAATTCGGCAATGATTGTGTATCTAATGGCTCTCCGCTGCACTACGTCTATCTTGTTCTGTCGAGACTGCCCCAAACAATGCACGCATGAGTTAGTCTGTTAAAATAAGGGATTTATACAGCATTTCTAGATCTTTCTTATTGAAACCAAGGTGTTTAGGTCTTAACAGAAGATATAGCGTAGAGGACGTGCTCAATTTGGCATCCAAAGCAATTCCAAGAATTTTGAGACCTGGTGTCGACTTGATTTGGGATGAGCATCCCGTGCAGTACCACTTGAGGCTGTCATACTTGGAGATGACTTGAAACTTTTCCTTGGTCATTGCTAGACATTCTGTGGCTCCAGATATCACACCCATCACACTGAATCCAGTAATCGCCAGTTTTCTTCTTGCATTTCGCACATTCTTCTTTCGTTTCAGATATTAATCCAGTAGCACATCGGCTCCTCTTGCGTCACCATTACGTGCTTAACTAAATCTAGTAAAATGTATAATAAACAGGCAACTTTACTACGTTTTTCTTAGACGAAGGCTAGAGAAAGAGATTTTAGCTTTACCTAATAGAAAAACTTCAATTTACAACAAATAGAACTTCTGATATTGCAGGGTAGATAATAATATACTCGATAGATAATAGTTTGCGTCATCAGTTTTTTAATCAGGGACAGTGACGTTTTGACATTTAGGAGATTGCCAATATTAACCAATCTAATGGAAAACCAGAAAGATGTAAACACCTTTCAAATACAGGCTTGGCTGTAATGTACTTCTGAGAGCAATTGTAATATGATAACGCAACGAAATGTAAATCCAAATGTCAAGCTCATGACAAATATTGAGCGATTTGGTGATTAATATGAGACTTGTGCTATTGCTATTTCAGGTCATCAGAAATAATAAAACGTAGATCTTTACAAATCAACTGTAAAAACAGGTCAGCGCACTTTTTCGCAGAAAGAATAAAATTTACAGGAAAACGTATTATTCGCTTTAACATATTGCATGCATGGATAAAAAAACAATCAATTTTAGCAATTAGCGCCAATGTCCAATTTTCTCAATTTACTGTTTATTGAAGAATCAGAGACAGAATAGTCTACTGTGATACAATCTATCATTATTTCATTCAGAGCGACCGTGCCAAACTGCGCGTATTTAACGCGTAACACAATTCTAGAAAGTTTTGCAATCCTAACGATAATGACATCTGCAAAATAGATACATTGATTCGGTACATTAAACATCAAAAGGTTTCATTGCGATTTTTCTACAATGTTCACGGACTTTACCCATTTCCCTATGCTTCTTTAAACTTTCCCTGTAATGTTTTAGCAGTAATTTTACTTGGTAATAATATCAAATATTTTAATTCTCGTAAATTGAAGGGAATTTTTAAGTATTCAACTAGTAGTCAATTGATATTTCTTGCTATATAGGAGGTTGATTTTTGATATATTGGAAACTAATTTATTATTGAAATTTGTACTGATTGCTAGTATCAGCAATGGATTGCATTATACTAGGGAAGGTATTGATGAAGGCGATTGGACTTTTATGCCTGCGCATCGTATGCCTTATCCAATGAAATTAGTCCCAACGCTCAACTTCTTCCGTAAAACATTAGATGGGGAATGTAGAACCTGTTTATTCATCAAATCATGTCTTCTATCCAAATAATTGACTCTTTTATCTTTGAATTAGGATCTAATTTATGTAGGTTTTTATCAGTGGTCCTTTTCATTGTTAAAGCATCCATTTTAATTCCTCAAGCCCCGTCTTGAGCAAGTCTGATTTGTTTCGAGCGTTCAATGATGTTTTATCACACTCTGTCGCTTTCGACTTTACTCAAAATCGTCGGTATATTAGGCGAAGACCTACCTTATCGTTAAATTACATTTCTTTGTTTTGTAGTTATTATATACTATATTTTTGCAAACTTAAAATAAAAAAACTCATCTGTTTTAAAGTAATCATCCAAATATTTCCTATTCTTGAATACTGTTCAATTTTATTTAAATTTTACTTTAAATATTTAAGTGTATATAGTATTTAGAAATCTGGAGTCACTCGATCCTACTCTTCAAAATCTTATTGATCAAAATACCCTGAAATGGATTTTTGTTGGTGGGAAAGGTGGTGTGGGTAAAACCACTTGCAGGTAATTTCTGATTCTAAGATTGTATTTATTCATTAAATTTAGCTGCAGCGTTGCATTGTTAATGGCGCAAGTCAGGAAATCCGTTTTAATCATTTCAACCGATCCAGCGCATAATATTTCAGATGCCTTTGGTCAAAAGTTTTCGAAAGTTCCTGTTCTAGTCAAGGGATTTACTAATTTATATGCTATGGTTAGTAGTTGCATTTTCTTAGACATTTATTGATTTTTAGGAAATTGATCCAAATTTAGGCATGACCGAACTGCCTGAAGAGTATTTTGAACAAGCAGGTATTTACTACTTATTTTTCAATTAAGCAATGAGAATTTACTACAAATTCATTTTAATAATTAATATATTTACATGAAAATATTTTTGTGCATTTAATTCTATTTAAATTATGTAGTTTCAGCCAAAAATGCGCTAATTTCTGTCAATGTAGCTCATGAAATATATGTCTGTTATGTAAATATGTATGTATTGATTTCATCCTTTGTTTGATTACTTTTGACCTAAAGAGAAATTGTTCCTCACATGAATTGGTTTCTAAAATCTCTACATACTGTTCAAATTTTCAAGTGTTTCATATTATATTATTATAATGACATATAATGACATTTTAATATTTGCTTTGTTAATGTATGTTAACTTGAGTTTAGTGAAAGCTGTTGGAAGCTGTATACATAAGGGAATTCAGAAATAATTAATTTTTTCCAATTTTAATCAAAATAGGTTAAAACTAATCCTGATAAGACACAATTTATTATCTTCACACCAAAGTAACCAAAAAATTTCAAAATTACAGTGGGGAGATTCAACTATTTTGGAGTAATTGATAGAGATTTAACATTTAATGAATTACTTCCATTAAAATGTAGGAAAATAGCCTCTGGATTTAAGGTTCTATATCTTTTGTGCAATTTAGGACAGGCCATTTAAGCACAAATTCTTAATGCTTTTGTGCTAAATTACATCAATTGTTGTTTTTTATTCCAAAATATCACATCAAACAATCGGTCAACGTTGGCCAAATATTCAATTGAGCATTGAGAACTCTGAATTATATCGTTAAGCATAAGGCAGTGGGTACTTTATAAAAATGGCAATTTTCTTGCATCATTATATTTAATTCAATTTCAAACTCTTTGTATGATACACAAGTATGTACACAATTCAAAATCTTAAGTTATTATATCAAAATCAGTGATTGAAACCACAAATTTACTAATTGTCCAGATTCATTTTCTTTTAAATCTTTGATATTATGGAATAATTTAAATCCCAATATAAATATTGCACAAAGTTATAAACATTTCCGAAGAAATCAATTAAATGCATGGACAGATTTCATTTCATGTTTCAAGCAATAAATTATTCAAATATCCTTTATTTAATATAATTTATTATTTGAGAATATGTATTGAATTAAAGTATGGAATTTTGCTTAATCTAACGTGAATTTTTAATGGAAACGCAGTGTTTTACTATTTAAGTAGTAAGAATTCTTGCTTAAATTCTTTGCATTGCGAAAATCTATTGCAGATGCATCAAAAGTTGGGCGGAAAATGATTCAAGAAATGATGGGAGCATTCCCTGGTATTGATGAAGCCATGAGCTATGCTGAAGTCATGAAGTAAGTTTTTATCTATTTGGTGACCCTACAAATTAGGATATAAAATTATCATTTCCTTAAAAAATTCACATTCATCACAAAGATAGTGTGCGCTATATTCTCCTTCACCTCTAAAAACTAGTTTTCAGATATGGATTCTTCTTTCATAAATCCTTGGAAGGATATGTGCGCTTTTGAATTCTTTGTGATTTCGAAGATATTTATTATGTTACTTTGCAGCATTTTATTAAATTAAATATGTTTATCCAGTTAGGCAGCACTGGTGACCCCCTTTTAGTAATCATTTGATATGATAGTCTTTAAGTTTTTTTGCATATATATATATATTATATTATTTAAAATTTTTTAAATCCCATGTTACCATAACATAAAAGCGCGAGTATCCCATGTTACCATAACATAAAAGCGCGAGTTTTTATTCATTGAACATATTTTAGATAATAATTTAAATATTGGCTTCGAAAACCTCCCCCACAAAATGAAAAAATACTAATAAACTAATATTTTCTAAAATTATATATATATATATATATATATATATATTTATTTATTTATGTAGCTAAGCTGCAACTGAAAATTTTATTAACTTACTTTAGTCGTTCAAGGTTTTCAAGAACGAAATCAAAATAACTGAAAAGAAAGTAGAAACTCATTTTCAATTTTACGTTTTCTTTTCCAATTTGTTACTATATTACTGCAAAAACATGGAATGTTGAAATCGTTCACACAAAAAATGTGATCTTAAAAAATTATTTCTAATAATCAAATTTGAATCTTGTATACTTTGCAGAAAAGAGGTTTAATTTATTTCCTTACTAATGGTTTTTTCTTTCACTTTATATTTATATGTGATGACAACTTTTTGTCAAATTACAACAAATGTATTTATAATGCACACAAAAGAAACACATAAACAGGTATGAGTTAATATTATTCTAAGTCATATTTAATGATATATTGTGCATTAGATTTGTTGAATTCAATTTCCGATTGTGCTCTTTTTGAGAGGTAATCTGTTGTTTTATTTAAAAATAGCGTCTTTTCATTTGCGTAACTTGGTTTCCATAAGCAATCTATTTTCGAATTTCTAGTAGCATGCTCATCAAAGGACAACTTCGTTTCACCAGGAATGAGTGATCGAAACTAATCAATGAATTTATAAATGTTTGCTGAAATTTAAAAATTTTGGGAGCATTGATGTTTAGTTATGTTTATGTTAATAGAGCTTTTTTTTATGTGCACTGTTTCAAATAAGCTATTGTATTTGGAACTTGGAATTGTCACCAATCAATTATTTTAATATTTAAGTTTTGAATGAAATCGAGGATTAACTTTAGAAACAATAATTTTCCTTAATTTAGACTTGTACAAAGCATGGATTTCGATGTGGTAATTTTCGACACTGCTCCCACTGGTCACACACTGCGGCTTCTCTCTTTTCCTGCAGTAATTGAAAAGGGATTGTCGAAAATTCTCGGCATTAAAAACCAATTCAATCCTATTCTAAAAAGTGTATGTAATTTTAGCCAATGATTAATTACACATGTTATAGTTAGGAAATTTCATGGGTATGGGCGACATTAATGCCGATGAGATGGGCAAAAAGATTGAAGAACTTTTACCGATTATGCGACAGGTTAACGAACAGTTCAGAAATCCAGTATGTTATAGTTGTTTTCTAAGTTCTGTTAGCTTTTATTTTATTTAGAATTTTTTATATCTATTTATTACGTTAACAGTAAGGCTACGGTTAGATTGTGATTGGTACACGTGATCTGTCACATTTTGTTAAAATCGCACTTCTAATCATCGAGATAATTAGTGATGTGACGTGATTTTGTAACTGCTCTTGCTAACAATCACATAGTATAACCGTAGCCTAAGACTACACGTTTTTGAAGAGGTTTGTGTATTTTCTCAGAAATTATTGCCTATCTAAATGTGATTTAGTAAGGATAACATTTTGAGCAAGACATAATATAATATATTAACAGATGCTAAATTGTTAATAGACATTTTGCGGTGTACATGCACACTCTTTTCTTGAACCTCATTAACTATACATTTCAAGTTTTATTTTCTACAAGCATTGTTTAGGAGCGCACAACATTCGTTTGCGTATGTATCGCAGAATTCCTTTCTTTATACGAGACAGAGAGATTAATTCAGGAGTTAACGAAACATGGAATTGACACTCATAACATTATTGTTAATCAACTTCTGTTTCCCAACAAATCCAAACCATGTGATTTGTGTGTTGCGCGGACAAAACTCCAAGCTAAATATTTAGATCAGGTACATTTAATATTGAATATATACTTGCACATGCATTATATATATATATATATATATATATATATATG
>CABFPE010000457.1:434044-444375 GCA_900660155.1 Hofstenia miamia
TGTGAAATGTGTAAATACACATTGCGTTTGTTTCTTAAAGCATTGCCATCTCAACAATGATGATAAACTAACACAATAGACAAATTTAAAAGTATGATATATATGGTCATTATAAGCAAAGTGTAGAATAAATTACATTTTTGTCTTGTCTTAAACACATATGTGGGCTTTACCACGTACGTTTATTAAATATTATTATTAATATTTATTTTTACTGGGAAATATTTTTCGATTCCACTTTTTAAACAAGTATGTAAATGTGGGAAATTAATACATGTAAAGTAAGTTAATGTGGGAAAGTAAAACTAAAAAAAATGTAAGTTAATGTGGGAACGTAAAACTAAAAAAAATGTAAGTTAATGTGGGAACATAAAACTAAAAAATGTAAGTTATTGTGGGAAAGTAATACATGTAAAGTAAGTTAATGTGGGAAAGTAATACATGTAAAGTAAGTTAATGTGGGAAAGTAATACATGTAAAGTACTTTAATGTGTGAAAGTAATACATGTAAAGTAAGTTAATGTGGGAAAGTAAAACTAAAAAAATGTAAGGTAATGTGGGAAAGTAAAACTAAAAAAATGTAAAACTCAATTAGATCACATAAATAACACAAAAACTAGTAAAAGTACATGACTTCCATGACATCAGTACAACACCACAGGCAATATCCATGGCGTCTCAGGTCAAAAGCCACCCCTCTCAACCAATCAGAAAAAAGTGTAACGAAATGGACTCCACCTCTCGACCAATCAGACAAAAGTGGGATGAAACGGAAGTCCTTATTACTACTTAAGTCTAATTTTTGATGAATTATGTATTTCATTAAAGCCATTATAATTTTGGTAGGTATGTAATTCAGAGCCATTTTACCTATGTATTGGAGAAATTTATTATGTAGAGGACAACCTCAATAATCAAATAATAACGGGTTGTCTTGATCTGTTTTATTAATATTGACTGTTTTTATTTCTGAAACTTGTTAGTTTCTTCAAAAATAATTCAAATCACTTTTGTTTCATTATTGTTCAAGCCTAATAACAATTCCTCCAAATGATACGATAAATTCCCTAGCCTTAATAGTAGTTTTAGTAAAAGATCTAAAAAGTTTACTGTATCAAGGAATAAACAAGCATTTAATGTAATAATAGTTTGTAAACGTAGGTATAAGCAGTCCGACATAAAAAATTAAGTACAACATACCTTAACAAAAATGCACACCAAGTGAATATTTATAAGCTAAAGGGCTTTGAGAATACTTTGTGGAGATGCAGACTTGTCAACGAGCCCAGCTTCTAACGAGCCGAGCCAAGCTTGAGCAGAGTATTGGTTATACAACGAGCCGTTTTAAGAAAACCAAATTTATAGTACTGGTTGTTAATTTGATTATGCAGATCTATCTTATTTTTCATTCAATATTCCTTACTTTTAATCTTCTTTTAGAAATGTTTATTAAATAATAGGAAGAGCAGTGGAAAAATTCTGAGAGCCCAATATTTTAAGAAAAATATCGAGCTGAAACGAGCCTCATTGAAAGATTTTATGTGGCGAGCCGAGCCAAACTTACTCAAAATTTAAACCAGCCGAGCTTAGAAATTACCGCTCCTTGACAAGTCTGTGGAGAAGCCATCATGACTGACGAAGCTAAACTCTTGAATTTTGAAGTTGCTAAATTCTAAGGTATAGTTGCGGTCACTCCAGGATACCATGATTAATGATGCTCAATTATTCCTTAAATTGGCCAGCTTCAAACTTATACATAATTATGCCCCAAAAGTTGATTCGAAACCTTGATCAACCCATTCGAGATTCTGCTAGCGGAGTTCTTTTTTCCGTATTCCAAATTTAGCCTATTCCCAGGAGAACCGTTGTTTGAAATAAACCTACATTTAGGGAAATTGACTTGTAAAAGTAGGCACATATTCTTATATAACATTAGGCATAAGTGCGAATTAATTTTTACATTTGGTTCAACAAAACAGCCTCTTTCTGGTAAAAAACACCAAAAAATTACCCTTCAACGAGAGCCTCATGTATTGGGGCAAGAATAACTGGTGGTTAGCACAAAACAGTGGCGTAGCTCTGAGGGGGGGCGTCGCCCCCCCAATTTTAGAACTCAGCTAGTTTAGCCCCCCCAAATGAAATTTGCAAATCAGCGCAATTTTCTACCGTAAGTTTGATTAAATCTAAAAAAAGATCAACCATGTCTACGTTTAGACTCAATAATCTCACTGCACTTTCTTTCGAAAAAGAAGTATTGTCTCAGCTTAATCTAGATGATATTATTGATGTATTTTGTGAAAAGCCTAGGGCTCTTAATTTTTCGTAATTTCATGATTTGTAAATGCATAATGTGTGAAATATAAGCATGAATATAGAATTAAAGTACACACATATATATATATATATATATATATATTTATTTATTTAAGTATACTCTGATCTCGCCCCCCGAACTATCTTCCAGCCCCCCCAGAATTTTCATTTTCATCTCATCTACGTCACTGGCACAAAAACTGACTTTTCATGGTTGCTGAATAGCTGTGGTTAGGGTTAGGGTTAGCTGTGTGTCATTAATGGCTTCATTGTGGCAATCTATCTGCGGATGTGAAACGGAGTAGATATCTTTGGATGTTCTTGTTTGCTAGCATTTGATAATCTTGTCCTTAAAATGAGGTGTAATTCGCCCAGTGCTTCTTAGGGTTCTCATTTGTCATAAAGTTAACAGTTTCTTCTCTCCAACCTCGTCTTAGAATTTAAGCGTGCTTTGCCTACAACCTTAAGAGTCGCCCAAATAATGAGGATGACTCTCTATATGTGAACTTCCATTTACGTAGTTTTACGGTACAATCTTTAATAGCTGATTCAGGGCCATTATTTTTTGCCAATTTTTTATCAATCTTGCATACGATAAAATATATCGATTATGTTAGAATGAATAATGAGCTTTTCAATACGTATTGATCACACTTACACACATGCAAAGTCTTCTTATGAACGGAAAATTTTATGTTTTACTGTCAGGGGCCCAGCTAACCGGGGGTGCTGGGGGTGATGCAGCCCCTGAATATTTTTTCTCAGGGAGCAGCAAAATCACCATTTAACAGATTTTGTGATACATTTATTTTCCATTCAATTTCTTGATTTACAATGCAGTATGTCTATATCTTTAAACAGTTTTTTGAAATATAAATATGAATAAGAGATTTGTGTTTTCTCTGTAAATCTAATGCTTGAATCTCAGTCATTATAAGGACTACACATTATTTAGATTTTCAAGCTATTGGATTTGTTCTATTCTTCTAATCTAAGCAAATGGTTAGCTTTAGTGTAGCTTAATTTTGTTTTAAAGGAACACTCTCATTTAACTTTTTTTCTAAGCAATTCTTAATTTGGAAAACTTATATTTAAATTTTGTATTACAAATCTGTATTTCTACTTCTAGCCTTGAGAATATTGTTAACCTTTAGTAGGCTTAACTTATTTTTATCAAATACCATAGAATCAACAAGGTGAAACATAGCCTATCCTATGTTTAAGGGGAGGATACATAACTTTCTAAGGGGGAACATCTCTTTCATGATCAAATAAGTAACAAAAATAGACTTTCGTTTTTAAATTTTTTCAATTTTTTGCTGAAAATGGCTTTATTTAACCAATCAAAAGCAATTTTTAAGAACTCCTCTTCCTGTTGCTTCCAGTAAAAGATCTCTTAGTTAGCTCAGAATGATCAAGAAATGCTTGAAAACAATTATGGGTAACGACAGACTAGAAGAACTTTTGCTCTATATTGTGAAAATTTTTGAAAGAAAATAGATAGTATAATATAAAACTGAAGGTTAAAGTTAAAGAAACAGCTATTGGTTTTTTTATATATGTGTATTTTCAAATCATATTGATTTGTTAACATTATTGGCAAGCAATCAAAAGTCAACTAAGTATCTGTTTATGGACATATAATTCAGAAGAAACATTTGTACCATTGAATTATTGTGGGGGAAATTTAAAGCGCATTTAATATTATAAGATTAATTTCAATAGGACTGCATGAAATCGAATGTTGTTTTGAATCTGATATTGCTTTGTAACCAAAATAGAATGTAATCTTTGGACTACAATCAAGAAATTTTCGTCATTTTGTCTACACTAGGACATTTAGAATTAGGACAATAAAAATGCAAAAGCAAAATTTTCAATCAGAAACTTGTAAAATTGCTCTGAAAATTATTTTTTTCCACTGCAATTAATCGTAGTGTTTGACTGACAGTATTGTTTGATTTTTCTCATGTTGCTGATCAAACTATGAATTCATAATTCCTATTCCAAGATACTTTATTTGACCACCTTGTGAATGAATAACTGTTTGAATTTCAAATTTTATACATGTGCATTAATTGTTTTTTCAAGTAGGGCTGAGTGTTTTAATATGCACCAATCATCAAACATACACACACATGTCTTGTATATCATTTTTCATATTTTGGGAATTATTATATTTGCTATCAAGATTTCACTATAAATGTAGTAGGTTTAGAGAAGTAAACTGAAATTATTTTAGTTATAACGATTTAAAGGTCAGCAATTTTGCTGATGCACCCCTCATATATTTTTTCTTTTTATTATGCAATGATATCATGTTTGATACCAGATTTCTATTGGTAGTAATAACAGACGACATTTGAAAAATGATTTTGTATCTTCTAGGTAGTTAGAATGGTGGTTGCAGTGGTCATATGACAATTATTATAAAATAAATATGGGGTAATAGGATTTCGCAAATAGTTTGTAAAGCAATTTTTTTTAGACTGGAGGTAGAATAAGAGCATGGGCAATATGGAGCAGGGCACAACGTTTGTGGGGCAGGGTAGGGCAGTTCACAAAAATCTTCCCAATTCCATTTATGGATACGACACAACTGCATAGACATAAATATAGTCAATCTCAATATTCCGTAGAGGATGAACTTAAGGCTACAGTTTTTGATACAATTTATTGAAATAGTAGATATAAACTAAATATTATAGTTGATTTAAATTAAATTTGTTGTAGTCTGTTAAAATATTTTAATTTTATACGTTCCTTTACTTCGCTCTATTATGTAATACAATGGCAGCAGTGGTAAACATTTGCGTTGTCAATGCTTTCATAGGATTTTGACCTTCATACGTTTGCCATGCATACATTAATATTTAATCAGAATTCCATTTCGGTATTTACTCACCAATGATAAAAATTTGATAGTTTGCATAGTAATCACTTCCGTGAACAATGTTCACAACCAAATCATTTCACCGACAATGGCTTCACGCAAGAAGTACCAATTCAAAATTATTCTTCTTGGAGACAGTGGTGTGGGTAAAACTTCCCTGGTAAATTCATTGCACACAAAGCAGTTTACCAATCAGCGCCGATCCACTATTGGATCAGATATGTTTCTTCATACCATTACTTTGGATCATAGAATTGTAAGTAGATTTAAACGTGTATGATAGGGAAAACCATATTTGGTTGATGTCTAAAATTATTTATCCGAATTAGTTTGGGTTAGCCTGCCTAGATGATTTACTAATATATTCGAAGAATATTTGGTTATAGTTAAAATTAAACTTTAGTAAATTTAATTTCAATATATAATTTATTACGTGTATATGTGTATTCACTGTATATACTATATTAAGAAGAAATGAAAATTTAGATTCGAATGCAAATATGGGACACTGCTGGACAAGAAAAGTTCTTTAGTTTAAATCCATCATTTTACCGAGACATTGATGGATGCATTCTTATGTGTGATCTTACCAACTTCAAGTCCTTTGAAAATCTCAACATATGGCTGCTTGAGCTGAAAAAATCATGCCCTGAAATATATTGGGAAAAGTTTCCGATTATTGTCCTTGGTAATAAATTTGATTTGGATGATACACGTCGAGTAATTTATAACGAGATTTCGACATGGTGTCAGTCTACCCATAACATACAATACATAGAGACTAGTGCAAAAACCATGCACAATGTGGACTTTGTATTTAAATCGATATGTTATTTGATCCTGGAGCGCTCCGTTGCTGAAGAACGTTACTACGAGGAAAAAGAAGAGTCCGTACGACTAGTCGATCCAAAGTCTAAAATCGAATGGTGTAAATGCTAGGAGTTAATGAAGTTTTTTGATTCAACGTGTATTCAATTTTAGATACAACCCCTCGATACTAGAACTTATGCAGTCTTTTACATTTGTTTTTAATGATATTCATGTTAATATACGGTGTTGTTTGGTTTTCTTATATGGCCTACTCAATTCCTTGACTTTCAAAATCTATCTAACAAAGATAGATTATACGATTTAATAGGATAATAATGTTCAAAACACTATTTTTGGAAAAGATTTGTTGCTCTGTAGATATTCTTTGTTTGTAGAGGTGAGATCATCTTCTGAATATAGGCTTGAGAAAATTTTCCCGGACAAATTATTAAGAAAATGGTCTTAGCTAGCTCGATAGAATGAATAGTTGCAATTGTTTGTTTTGAAGCACTATTTTGTGCAAAATTACAACTTCGATTTCGTCATATACTCCACAGTGTGTTTTCAACTTTAGTCCAACTAATAATTTTCAAAAATAAAGTAGCACAGTGTCATAGAAATGGGGTGGAGTTGATATAAAATTAGGCTATCAAAATATGATTTTAATAAGAGAATTCTTAAAAATATCTTTCCCATTTTACTCGTCACAACTAATTTCATTAATATCAGTAATACTAATTTAATGTATAGATATAATCATTTTTGAAATTTATATTTTATTGTGTTGAACTTTTTTTTAAGATATTTGGATTTGCTAGTTCCTTGATCTTAAATTTGTAATTTAATTGAAGTTCTTCAAGATTTTAAAAGCTGAACCTTTTTTGCATATTTTTCTAAGAATGAAAACATAAAGGAAATATATTTTACAGTGAATTTACTTGAAGCAATCTTTACATTTTCAGTTGGGCTTGGGGTCAGTTATGGCTTTGATTGTTATTTGGGATTGCACCTGATTTCTAATTATTGTTTAGCATTTTGATTTACTATATTTTATTTTCTGCAGGCCATGGGAATGAAACATGGCTTATGAAGTTCCGGACTAAGTTTCTAGAATTTGTGATTTGCGATGAGAAGCAACAAACTTGGAAAAAATCAACTGAATTTAAACATTTCTAGTATTGATACTTCTTCAATAATATCTGGCAATAGAAATAATTACCATTCACTCACTGATAGAGGAGAAACAAAATTCAATATTCAATATTGGAATAAATATAATAGATTATAAAATAAATTAGTGTTAGTGTTAATTCATAGTAATATAAATTTAGTTTTACGTAGAAAAGTCAATTGTACATACTAAATTTATGTCCTTTGATAATTGTCAACAGTTATGAAAATAGATTTTGAGAAAATTTTTTAGATGCGTGAAGTTTTGAAAACTTGCTATAACTAAAAAAAAACAAAACTTCATTTCTTTGTAAACAATTTTTGAATATGTATTATTGTAATTTCGATTACACAGCATATTTTTAATAACAACATTATGACCAGGAATATTGCAGTATTTCTCAATTTTCATAAGTCCCAAGACGCTTCAAGCCGACTTCTGCTTTTTCGATCATTTTCCCAAATCAATAGAATACAACCAATTTTTACCTTTCGAGTGTTCTATCTAGGACATTATATTCCATCGTAGCTTTCATATTGCGGATGCAAAGTGAGTGCAAAAAAAGTCATCAGGTGCAAATTTTAAGCGATTTCCTAATCTAGACAATTCCATTCAGAGATGGAATTGGATCGGATCTCGGATCGGATCTACACTTTGAGAAAATTTCGGATGTTTCTGATCCAAATTTTTTTTTTAAAAATTGTGTATGTTGTATCTTTTATACATTACGCACATATTACCTTTGAATGCCACTTAAAGTGTGCTAAGAACCTCAATCTAGTGAAATTTCGTAATCTGAATTTCATTATTCATACAATAGGTTCCATGTTATTTTTTCCTACACTTTATAAAATTGGTAACGAATATTTTAACTCTGAAAATGCGATTCATGTCAGCCATCACTTAGAGATAAAATTGTAAAGCAACCAAAAACATTTGTTTGTATAGACTTGCAAATGGAATAGCAGAAGAAACATAAAGACGCAGTGGAATACTTTATTTGCTGCAAACATCATCGCCAAATTTAATGATACTAATATTACTATGAAATTCTCATGTAAGATGCGCTAACCAACATACAATACCAGGATCAACTTAGTTTTCAGAAAGTTCGTTATTATTATAATCACTAATACAAATTTTTTTAAAGAACCATAAATTTCGCATAGCAATAGTAGGGTATTAATTTATATAATGTTGCTTTTACATCTATATAATTTAATATTTGTAATACAAACTAGTATTCCAATTTCAATTAAAAGTAAAATTCAAAATTGATATTTAAATCTTAAATTTAGTTTCAAAAAATGAATTTTTCTATCGCGGATTTTAATACACTCTATTGCAATTTTCTTTGATGCTTTGCAAAATAAAATTTGGGTTTGTACATTAAATTGCCATTGTTTGTGCTACTCTTGTTTTCATCACCTTAGCTGCAATTTGAAGTAAGTTTTATGTTGCTGTTTGAAACAATTTTAGTTCTCAATTCACAGAAACATTGCAAAATGGTGATTTTTGGATTTGGACATAATGAAATTAATAAGGCGGTAATACCATAAGAAACTTATTTAAACTTTATAAATATATTATAATTATAGTTGATGACAATTTTAGGAATTAAGTTACTACAAAGCTTACAAATAAGCAAAGAAATGAATTTGTTGGAGCTTTGGCAGCGCAATTATCAATTTCCACTCATAATCAAAGCCACGAAAATCAGAAAGGGATTTGCTTCTTGTGGGTGGACAACTACAGATAAAAGAAGCAATCTATTTCAAAAAAGAAGGATATTAGCCGAAAATTGAGGTCCACGCCGAAATCGGTCATTTAAGGCCAATTTTATGATCATTGACAAAAACATTTCTTGAATTTTTTTTGCTTGACCAAAATTGACTATGTTAGATTGTAGTACTAGAAAAGCATTTCATACTATTGTAATATTTCAAAATTTAAAATTGATTTTCCAACACATTGCTTTTAAGTTATATAGGATTCACTACGTTTGAATTGATTTGCATGCAGTTATCGAAAACTAATTTTTTTTAAAAATTCGGATCGGATCGGATCGGATCGGATTAGAATCATGAAGTTTCTGATCCGGATCGGTTCCTAATCTGTTGGATCCGATTCCATCTTTGATTCCATTACAATAAGATTGGGTCTACTTTTCGTTACTGCGGTCGTATCTATTTCCATGGGTCTGCGACCAAAATTGAGGAGATTGGAAACACAAAAAATTTTTATTAGCATCTTTCAATATAATAATGGGAAAAGCAGTTTACATTTAAAGTAAACTTTTAAGTTTTTGTATACTTTTACAAATAACAAAATGTAAACTAGACAACTTCATAAATGATATGAGAAGGACAACTTTTAACTTTGAAATTTAAGTGTTATTTATGTAAGGATAGAGAAAAGAAGTAAAAGTAATTGCATGATGTCCTAATTCAGCTTCTAAACATTCGCACATCGATATAGCCGTTATGGATCAATATCATTTTGTGCAGGTCAAATATTAGTATGGTATTTAGCAATGCAGACCTATGACGTCACATACCAGAATGCCATAATTGGAAATTTCTCTATATTATTAAGTCTTAAAGCATGATTGCCTACTATATGTTGATTTCCATTAATACTTTTTCTATATGGAAACTTTCCAGCAAAATTTTATAAAGTTGCAAGCGTTTTACTAAATAAGATAAGATATTCTGTATTTAGAGATTAAAAAACAAAGAGGTTTTATGATGAAGAATAGTTGTTCGACACATTCAAGTTGCTATCAGTCATTATTAAATGATGTTTAAATCATTTCTGGTGAAAAATTCCTTTCCTGCTCTTAGCCCGCTGTATTTCATTGGAAAAGATTCTAAAAATAATTCTCATTTAAAATATAAGATATTAAAATGGGCACTGAATATCTCAGCAAAAAATTCATCGAAAACTAAACATTACATTTCTAGGTCAATTCTCTTTCCAAAACAACTCGTCATTTTAAATACTTTGCTAACATTTTTCAAACTAGTAGAAAATCTACCGTCTTATAATTCAATTAAATTCCCGGGATTTGCGCATAAACAAAATTCAAAATCTAAAATTTTTACATGTGTTAAGTATAAGAAAAAAGTTTTGAAGAAATCTTTC
>CABFPE010000457.1:445375-457642 GCA_900660155.1 Hofstenia miamia
GTTTTTAGTATTTGTGTAAATGACATGCAGTCAATAACTAATTGCAATCTAATTCAATATGCCGATGACACCTGCATCTTCAGCGATAATACATCAATGCACTCTGCAGTGGAATCAATAGAATTCAATTGCAACAAATTGTCAAAATATTTTTCAATGCATAAGTTGATAATTAATGAAGCTAAGACGGAATTTTGTATTTTGCAGCCCAATAAAAATAACTACGATGTTTCCAAAATGACTTTGAAAATTAATAATGTTAATGTACCTATTGTAGACACTTTCAAGTACTTAGGCGTAACCATTGACTCAAAGTTAAAGTTCAACACTCACATTAACATAACAGTTAGAAAACTAGCTATAGGTATAAAAAGTATGACACTAGTAGTTAAGCAGTTACCACCTTGTGCAATTATTCAATTCTTCCATGCTTTTATCATGAGCCACCTTAATTATGCAAACATCTTATTTACTGATCTAAGTGATGTGCTTTATAGAAAACTTGACATTCAATTAAAATGGGNAAAGTTCAACACTCACATTAACATAACAGTTAGAAAACTAGCTATAGGTATAAAAAGTATGACACTAGTAGTTAAGCAGTTACCACCTTGTGCAATTATTCAATTCTTCCATGCTTTTATCATGAGCCACCTTAATTATGCAAACATCTTATTTACTGATCTAAGTGATGTGCTTTATAGAAAACTTGACATTCAATTAAAATGGGCACTGAATATCTCAGCAAAAAATTCATCGAAAACTAAACATTACATTTCTAAGTCAATTCTCTTTCCAAAACAACTCGTCATTTTAAATACCTTGCTAACATTTTTCAAACTAGTAAAAAATCTACCGCCTTATAATTCAATTAAATTCCCGGGATTTGCGCATAAACAGAATTCAAGATCTAAAATTTTTACATGTGTTAAGTATAAGAAAAAAGTTTTGAAGAAATCTTTCATTAATGTCGCAATTCGAACCTGGAATTCGCTACCTAAAGAAATTAAAAGCATTGAAAAATTGAAACCTTTTAAAAAGCGTTTAAAAATCTTCCTCAATCAAAAATATATTTTAGGTACATCATGGTTAGGATTTAAATTTTACAACAATGACTACGATAACTCGTCATTAAAATAGCAATGTAAAGTAATTCATCCATAGCCTGTAAGTATTGTTACTTTTTGTAATGTATGTTGATTTGTAGATTGGTTACTTTTTTGTAATTTATGACGCTATTCAGATACATTATCAGTTATTGAATTGTAAACATTTATCTGAATATAGAATCTCTTATCTTATCTTATCTTAAAGAGTGAGTGTGGTTTAAATTCGAAATCAGAAATTAGGTTGTTATTAATCAAATTGCAGATTAATAATTGGTGCATTTCATTATTAGCCAATTATATTAATGGTAACCCTTCAATAAACGCCTGATTATTCTGAGCACTCCAACGTCTGCCTTTTCTATTTCCATTGAAAAAGAATTCCAATCTATTATTGTCATTAAAAGATAGTAATCCCTATTAAGTCAATAGTTCATTGGAAAGGTCGAGCAGTTAATGAAACTTCATGTTTTAACATATTTTTGTCATTAATTAGAGAAGCCCTTTTTACAATTATTCAGCCATTTTCCAGTTTTGGACCAGTAAATCTTCAACTTGTACGTATCCTCAAATTACTAATTAAGCAAAAAGTTTCATTTATTTCTATAAATTTTTGTAAAATCCACTTTTAAAGTTCATCAAATTTCAAAGTATAATCTAATTACAATCTCAATTTTGGCACTTTAACTTTTCGATTTTGGATATCTTCTTAATATGAACTTCAGTTCTAATACAGTACTTAAAGAATATCACTCTGCCATTGTTCAATGTTATAAAGGAATACAAATTCTGTTAAGAAAACAGTTGTCCGACATGATGATCAAACATAAACATTCCATTACCAGTGGTCAATTTGTTAGCTGTTGATAAATACATTGAGTAAATTTCTAATTTGAAGGTGACTTTACCGTAGTAATGAAAATCGTTTCACTCAATTTTTTAGAAGAATAATGAATCATTAATAGAATTTCGTAAATAGTCTAACAAAAAGAAATATTTCAAAAATAATATATTTCGACTTTGAAGAGTCACTTTCAAGTTACAACTGCAGGACCTATAACGCTAGTTTCATTAAAATTTCCTGATATTTTTTATTTAAATTAAGTAGATGTTATTAGAAGTTTCAAATGAAAAGATTTAGCGGTGTATTTCTATTCTTTATGAACATAATTTCAGCAACAGAGAAGGAAATGTCCTACATCCAAAGTGTAAAATACTATGGGTCATAAGCCCATTCCATTCTTTTCGATATTCACAGTACCATCTCCTTTTTGTATGTTGTACTAGTCTAAAGTAGAAGTGCCGACTAGTTCTGCCAAAGCAGAACTTACTTTATCCGAGGTCCATCACGTGGTCAACCTACCAACAAGTGCGCCTCTGGCCCGCCTTGGTTGGGATCAATCTAACGAAGTGACGCCAGGTTGATTAAAACTGACTTGTCTTTTCTTAACTGCGTGAGAATTACTATCACACACTTTTAGCAAAATGTTATGAGAACTGAACAAGTGAGAATTCATAGCGCCCAGTTGTACTTCTACGTAATTAAGTGAGTTCCGACAGTTGAGATGATTTCGTAATCAGAAGGTTATGTTTTCAGATCACATCAGGGTCACTATGTAGCATTGCTAGGGTGCACGGAAGTGCGCTGAATAAGTGAACACAGCTATAACTATTTCTCTATTTACAAATACTTAGATGTCTTATATACACTTCATATTCACAATATANGTTTGTACAAGATTGAATAATTTCCATCATATGAAATTTTAAAGCATATCATCTTCAACAATGTTTATCGAATATTATCTTTAGAATATATTATTTGAAATATATATATATATATATATATATATATATATATATATAACATAAATCCCAATTAGGTTGTTAATTTTTATAGTTTCATGCCCTTAGGGATATGGAAATATAATATAAGTAATTTTATGCTGATTCAACAACATAATCTTATTAAAACATATAGGAATGGAAATGTGAGCAAACTTAATTCCATTAAAATACTAAACTGTAATCCAAATCTTAAGGATCAATTTCATTCACCACCTATTTTATTGTAGAATCGCGGGGCGCATCTAGCAGTTCAAGCAGTACAAAGGTTGCAAAAGATTACCATCGCTGAGAGCAGCCCGTACTCTAAGAAAACAAATAAAGATTGGTAGTTCGCCAATTTCACTGTAGAAAAAAGAAACTGAAACCATTTCCAAGAAGGCATTCCAGCTAGCTACCAATTTACACGGCATCACGCCGAAGCCAAATCATTAGAAACCATCCTTACCAGCCAAGGTGCTAATTGTGTATCTCAAGTTTAATTTCTAGCTCAATAAAACAAATTTAGCTTAGTGTTTGTTATCTCAGCACATGTAATAAGATATTAATAACGTGTAATTACCACGTATTCGTGTACCCCAACGGCATATTATATTTGCATAGTGTGATGTTAAGTGAATGTATGATCGATCGAATACAAAGTTCTTTTATTTCCTATACCTATTCGTAGCCTTAAAGCGACCACAATATGGGCTCACATCTGTCAAGGAGCGAGTTATCACCCCAGGCACAGTGGAGTTCTTCCCACATTATTGCCGGATCTTACAGTTTCATTATCATAAAATCAATACCATATCTAAAAGGGTTAGAGGTATAATAAATGATAGAAAAGCAAACGTTATCCAGTGAGAACGAGATTTATTTTGCAATAAGTTCCCTAAATTATACAGAGAAAAAGGTAAACATTTACTGTTTACAAAATTCACATATTTCCCTCGCAAATTAAACGAGCAATTTACACGTACTCTTAATCGAGGGGACAATTATAACAAATTCGAAAAATAAGTTCAAAACACTGAAAATCAATAAAAATCACTAAGTTAGTAATGGAAATAGCACCGAATTAATTAAAGAGAGTGCCAATAAGTAAAAATAAATAAAGGGCCCCAAGTGACTCTACACGCCCCCCATTGCATGGTTAAGTTTGCGGTAACAGTTGGACAGTAGGGCCACACAACAGCTTTTGGGCTTCTTCAACCATTTCCTTTGCCAGCACATCATCCCAGGACGAAACCTCTGCATACCATGGTCGCCAAATTATTTGCATAAGGGCCTCCCGTTGTGTGATGGTTTCAGTGCGTAGTCTGAAGTACTTTAGCTCCAGTAGCCTAGAACTAATGGGGCAATTACGTCATAATACGTTCAATCTCCGGGTGAGTGTATCATAAAAGCATTCGTATAACCGGAGGCCCTTGAGGGCGATGAGGAGTGTCATTAGGGCATCAGTGTCAGAGGTGTGTGCATCTTCAGCACTGATTCTTGTATTGGGGTAGAAGTGGAGAAAGACCTACCGTAAGGATCCTATATGTGTGGCATGATCGACAAAGAGAGAACAATACTTGTTCACCTGCTGTAATGTCATTTCCTCAGGATTGGTTATACTGAGAAGTAGGGCTGTGAATATTAATTGTAGGTCACTCTGTTTCTGGACTGCAATCTGCCTTAAGGTTTGTCCAAACCTCATCAATTTCTTGCAATGTGGCTGCGCTCTGTGAAAAGGCACAGCTGACGTGGAGATCGGATATGGAAGAGAGGCCAGGTGAGCTGATGTTAATTGACTCCAGAGATTGGGCCTGAATGCATGTGTCTATGATCAAGAAAGTATTGACCGCAAGATGGTGCATTGGGATCTTCTTGCACATGAGCAGGTCTGTATAAATGAGCTTCGTGGCCAAAATGATGTGAGTGCTATACATACTCGTTTGCCTGTATGAACTGCTGTATAAGACTGTTAAATTCTCCCTGCAAAAGTGTAAGTTCTCGACTTCTTCTGGGATGTTGTCTTGGTACTCCTCCTTTAAAAACATGACAAGGCGAATTTTCTCCACTTTAGCAAGTCAATAGGCGATTTCTATCTTTTCCATGATCTTCAGGTGAGTTACCTCATTTACTCAAAAGAAGTAAGCAATTAACAGGTTATAGAAATCAATGTTAATGCACTCGAATTTCTTGATTTTTTCCTTACTGTTTAAAAGTTGGCCCAGGTGGGACAGGTTGAAGTCTTTGTCGAACATAGTGTGGACTGTGCTTTGCCAATAGGGTCATGCCATGCCAGCTAACATCTTGGAGTCATAGCAAATAATAGCGTTGTGGGCCTATGCTCTGCATCAATAATAAAAGGAATAACATCAATGGAACAAGTTAGATTTTTGGTGTTGAAAGTCCATCACAGTTTGTTTCTCATTTCCTCAGATAGATTATCATGAACCAAATGAACTGCCTTTTGTGTAGTGATGAATTACGGATGTAGAATCTCATCTCCAACCTTAGATGTCTTCACTTTTCTTTCCTCTGCTTTTTGGGATCTTACACTAGTTGAATCACAGGAGGAAGGACTGGGACTAGGAGGGGGTTTTGAGTCAACTCAGGCTGGGGTTATGTTAGTAAGTTGAGCAAAAGGCACTCTAGGCTTCTTAGAGTCTCTGTGCATAGACGTCTGAGGTCTGCTCCTGCTCAGAGAGTTGTCTCTGAGCATTGTCGTGGGAAGTCTGCTCCTGAGGGGAGAGTTGTCTCCCCTCATAGTTGCAGCTGCTACTACTGGAGTCCTCTGCTGGGTGCACTCACTTTCATGAGGTGCTTTCATCTACTTGTCTCAGTGTTGTTGCTTGGTTCATCTCATCTTGTGGGTTCATCTGTCTTTGAACATGGCAGCTGGTTGGTGGATGGTTTTCTGATCTTTTCATGGTTGCTAAATAAAGATATAAGATTAAGGTCCCAATCCTGGGTATTCAAATGATGTAAAGATCTCTGGTTTCTAGCTTTTTGTTTACGCAAAGTACAAATAGCTATAGTGTTGCTACTACTACCAAGGTTACTATTGTAAGTGTAAGTTTGTCTTCCTCACATTTGGTGAGGTTATCATAATATTCAATCTCATTTATTCTGTCATCAACAAGGGAAAACTCGTTATTATTGTTGATGACTGCATTATGTATATCTTTAATAGTTTGCCTAAGCTGCTGAAAATGGGTGACTTTACTGTTATCTAGTAAGTACCAGAGGTGATCTAATACTTTTGTTATGATAAAAGGTCCTTGCCAATTAGTGGCAAGTTTTTGCACTTGATATGCATCAGTAACCTGACAAGGGAAATAGGCAAAGACAGAATCTCCTTGCTTGTGTGGTTTGCCATACAATTTCCTATCAAAGTTCCTTTTCTGGTGAATAACTGATTGGTTGGTATTCTGACAGATAATGAGATGCACTTCCTGGAATTCTTGCAGCATCCAGTTCACAAAATTCTCCAAGGTAGGTTCATTGTAATCCTGGAACATTATAGATAGTGGCATGCTTGCCTCATGGCCAAACATAGCCTTGAAAGGGCTCACTTTGGTGGTAGAGTGAATGGCTGTGTTGTAGAAGAACTCTACTGCCTATATTACTAATCTCCAATTTTGGCCAGCAGCATGGGCTAAGGCTACTCTGATCAGTTTAATGATAGTATGATTTAGTCACTCAATGACACTGTTCAATTGGGAATGATATGTGGTGATAAAATTGTGCACAATTTCTAGTTCTTTCATGAGTATCGCCATCAGGTTATTCTCAAATTGAGGACTGTGGTTGGAAACCAATCTTTCCATAGGTCAAAGTTTGAAGATCCACTCCTTTACAACCTTTTCTCTGATGACTTTGGCTGTAGTATTGTAGAGAGGAATGAGTCTCATGTATTTTGTGAAATGGTCTATCAGGACCAGAAGATACTGAAAACCCTCTTCATCTCTAGACAATTTCTCTAGGTCCATATGGATTACTTCATTAGTTCTCTCAGTGACCCAACTGTGGATCTCAGCTCTTTGTTCTGGAAAATGTCTGGCTCCTTGAAGCAGGCATGCTTCACACTTATCTATCATGTCCTGAAGGGTAGCTCGGATCCCTATAGGGACATAGTGAGCATTAAGAGTTTGTTTGGTCTGGATGATTCCTAGGTGACCATGCTTGTGGATCTTCTGGACAAGATCCCTCTTAAAATACTCTGGAATAGCCAGCCTATTATTTCAGCTGTGAGCATAGAGAACTTTCCAGTGGTAATGTTGGAAATACCTTTTGGCAACAGTACTTATAGTGTGATTGGGGTTATTTACTTTGGAGATAATTACTGATAAGATCTTATCATGTAGCTGATGGACAGCAATTTCCTTCTCTGATATCTCTTCTTTCACCATGATGGGAAGGATTGCTTTTCTGTTTTGATCAGCATTAATGTCAGGAAGGAGTATGTAGTCATATGCTGGTATAAACCTGAAAGTGGTCTTCTCACCAGGCAGCTTCCAAAGGTCTCTCTCATAACTAGGAAAAGCAGTAAAATAGTCTGCATTGAGATGTAATCTCCCTGGACTAATTGTAAAGGTGAAGTTGTTTAAATATTCTAGCCACCAGGCAACGATGTTCGACTTGTCCCCAGAAAACTTTTTGAGCCATGCTAGCACAGAGTTATTGGTGTGAACAATAAACGGATGACCTAAAATGAAGAATTGAAACTTCTTCAGACTCTTGACAGATTTCATTGCTCCATAATTTAGCTTGGCACTTCAGGGCTTATGGCTAAAGTACTGCACTGGACTTTCCTGACCATTGATAATCTGGCTTAAGACACCACTGATGGCTCATATCACAGCTGACTATAAACTCCTTGGTGTAGTCAGGTGTATTTAAACTCAGAATCTGCCTTAGTTCTTGTTTCACAGAATCCAGCTCCTCTTGTTCAGCCCAGGCCCAACAGAACTTGGTGTTCTTTCAGAGCAAATTAGAGATATGTTTGGTTTGATTGGCTAGTTTGGGAATGAATGAGCCATAATAATTCAAAAAGCCCATCAAGCATTGGATGTCCATGTGAGAGCATGGAGTCTCAATGCAATCAAGATGGTCTTTTGTGTTGTTTTTTATCAAGATTTTCCTGGGTTTGATCACCCTTCCCAAGAAGGTACCATGTGACAAGATAGGTGAACACTTATTGCCATTGACCCAGAGACCAGAGTCATACAGAATCTTAAGAGTGTGACCCAACTTATCTAAATGATCAGAGAATGTGTGTCCAGCAATGAGGATATCATCCATATATGCCATAATCCCTGGTTCAAGAACTTGGGCCCATTCCATAATACACATGTGATGTAATGCTGAAAAGTGGCCTGAGCATTACAGAGCCTGAAGGCCATATATTTCCACTCAAAATGCTGTATGGCATGATGAAGGCAGTTTTTGGGATGTTGGCAGGCTTCATAGGTATCTGCCAATAGGCTTTACAGAGATCTAAGCACAACAATAAGCTGTATTAGCTGGCATCATATAAGAGGTACTTGATGCAAGGTAGTGGATATGCATCTTTGATGGTGGTATCATTCAATCTTTGGAAATCAATGCAAAGGTGGTACTTCTCACCATGGTGGATAAATACTGTGAGTGCTGTGTACAGGCTGTTGCTGTTCTGAATAATCCCACTCTCAATTAGATCACTGAGGATCTGTTCATATTCTGATTGTATATTCTTTGGTACTCTTTGAAAACTGGCAACCAAATGGGGTGATCACTCTTGGTTTCAATTGCATGTTGTTCCCCAACAGCCTTACCAACACTAATAGATCCATAATTGAACACATCATGGTGCTGGTGCAAAAGAGCAGATAGTGCATCACATTCTTGTGGACTCAGGTGCCCATGAGTCTTCTCATTTACTACTGGGATCTGGACTGGATCATGGGTTCACTCAGATCATGAATAGCAGTGAGAACAGGAAAACAGGCAGCAGCTTTAAGTTAGAGTCTGACCAGAGTTGCAACAATAGATACCTTGGTTGGATCCATTCAGATCAAGTATGCAGAACTATTAAGCATAGTAACATAAGTCTTGCCACAGGAGACATGACAGAGGTCCAGAGAAAGATGTAGACCATGAAGGCGTCTTCCCCTTTGTCCTGAAATCATGACATCACCCTTGTAGGGAGAGTTAGTAGTGATAGCAACTCATTGCCAGTGCCAAGTTTCCACAACAAAGTTGTCAGATAGTGTTTGTAGAATTTCTTGGTTGCAAACAGCTGTAAGCTCTTCCTGAGGCTTGCTTTCATGGATTGAGATTGTGTTATTTCTGTAATCTATTGCACAGGCATTCTTCTCAAGAAAATCATTTCCAAGAATGACATTGTACTGCAAGGGCTGATTGCAGGTATCTACAACAATAAGGTCCACTAGGAAACATTCTTGGTGGTTTTGTAACTCAAGGTCATTTATTTGACCTTTCACTGAAATGGTGTTCCCCAAAGTGTCCAACAAGTGCACTGTAGACAGTAATAGATCCTCTCTTTGCAAAACTTGTCTCAACAGGTGTTGCTTATTATGGAAGCAGAGGCTCCCATATCAATAGTAACATTGATCAACAATCCATTCACATCCATGGGGATGACATTAGTATGCAATAACAAGGTTATCACCAAGACATCATGCACACGTTTTTCAGGAGGCAGTGCTCCATCTAATTTAAATGACTGACAAACTTGATCAGGGTGTCAGGATTACACACTTCAGTTGACAGCTTGTCAATGATGAAACCATCTCCATCTGCTATTAGATGAATAACTGCCCCACTCTGTGTCTGAATGTGAGCTGATTGTTGTTCATTGTCAGATTTTTCTGCACTGTAGCAGAACTCAAAGAAGTCAGTGTCTTTGAGGCAGTTTGACCTGTTTTTAAATCACCAGCATCTCTCTCAATGTGAGTTGTATTTTGTAATGTATAGATGATACTGATCACCTTTTTAATAATAGAATTCAAGTCATCCTCCAGATTGCATTTGAGTTTTACAAAAGTTAGCTTGCTTCCCTCGCAAATTAACTGAGCAATTACACGTAATCAATAGCTCGAAGGGACAATTACTAAATTCGAAACTTAAGTTCGAAAAGATCACAAACTAATAAAATCACTAAATTAAATAGCACCAAATTAATAGGAGAGTGCCTAAAATCGAATAAAAATTAAACAAAGGCCCTGAGTGACTCTACAATATGGGCTCACATCTGTCAAGAAGCGAGTTATTGGTCCAGGCACAGCAGAGTTCTTCCCATATTATCCACATTATTGCCAGATCTTACAGTCTCATTATCATAAAATCAATACCATATCTAAAAGGGTTAGAGGTATAATAAATGATAAAAAGCAAACGTTATCCAGAGAGAACAAGATTTATTTGACAATTGCAACAATAAGTTCCCTAATTTATACAGAGAAAAGGGTAAATATTTACTGTTTACAAAATTCACTTATTTCCCTTGCAAATTAAATGAGCAATTTACACATACTCTTTAATTGAAGGGACAATTATTACAAATTTGAAAACTAAGTTTGAAACACTGAAAATTAATCAAAATCACTAAGTTAATAATGGAAATAGCACCAAATTAATTTAAGAGAGTGCCAATAAGCAAAAATTAATAAAGGGCCCTGAGTGACTCTACAATATTTTAGTAGAGTAAATGTGTTCTCCTTAACCATTGTATATTATAATATGTAATTACTGAACTCTCAGTGCAGTTGATGTTGTGAGTTTTTACAGAAGAAGAATTTTCATGCATTTAAGTATTTGAACTATTTATCTTTCTTGAATTAGAGGCTGAAAAACATCTTTTGAAGGCCAGAGATGGCAATGTAGGTATGCAACACAATTCACATTTGTGATTGATTCTGTAAAATCATAGTTATTATATTAGGGTCTCATAAAGTAGAATTGGATATGAACTAAAATCTTTTATGCATAGGGAATGTTTCACCAAAATCACCAAAAGACAGACAGTATCTAAGAGCTTATATTTTGTGTGTTCATTGCCCTTTGTTTTTACTTTAATAGTCCTAAATATCCAGTCTATTGAAGAAATTTTTTTTGGTTGAATCTTCTAATCAAACTTTTGAATTGTTGGAAGATGTTTTTGGAGAATGCATTATTTCAAAAAGAGTGTGTCCTGCCAACTCACCTGACCTATCACCCCTGACATTTACCTGTGGGGAACTGCCAAAAGGAAAATCTATAAAAACAATCCCAAAATATTGATGAATAGCAATTGGAGATAAAGAATTACATCCAATCAGTTAATGATGAACTTTATGTTCTTAGCTTGAAAATATATACTTAAATTGGTAAATGCTTATTTGGAATACAGTGAAAAACATTTTCAGCACCTGTTATAAATACAATATCAAAACTAATATTTATTATATACCTATATGTTTTTGTATTTGAGTTATCAATATATATATATTTGCGATTATTTTCTTTCTTCTTACTGTGGAGAGACTTTATGAACACCCTATATTTTAGTTTGCTGTTAATTTTTTGAATTCATCAATGAAATTATTGTGAAATTTGTTTGCTTATGAAAGTGAGAATATTTAACACCTACATTTCTGAGATTCAAATATTTAATGTAGTTAAACGAAATTTCTACTGTAATACTTTCGAAAATATAGAGCAATTTTACAATTAGATATTCAGTAGTAACCAAGCTTAATGTTAACTTTATTTTTGTTACTAAATTGTAAATAGTAGTTTTCGTGGAATGCTATTGATTGTTGGTGTATAACATTATGCCATTGTTGTTTTCCAGACGCATTAACATTCTAAGAAGCAGTAAAATTGTTTATGAACTCTTCAATCTTTGTATACACTATTTCATCTAATGCTGCTATAGAATTTTGCTATTTTTGATGAATTAATTGCTATTTAACATTGTGATTATATCAGCATAAGTAGTTTTTTTGCAAGGTGTGTTTGTCCTAGTAATTCTACAAATTTTTTTGAAAAATTATTCATGGGTTTACAATTTTACAGTTTTTTTTTCATGAATTTTGTTTTCATTTTTAATATTCAATATATTTCCTACTGTAATAACCGATTTGCTAGTGTTCGTTTACGTTTAATTATTCTAATCCAATTACTACATCTTAGTTTTTAAGAATTATAGTCTGCTAACAGCATTTTGTAAAATATATTTACATGGATTTAATTTTGGTATTTCTATCAACCAAAGATTGTCTAGCGATATTAATATGAAACTAATTTTGAAGTAATTTAGTTACCGAGCGTGAAACGCTCGATACTAAAAGAAATTTTG
>CABFPE010000457.1:458642-468790 GCA_900660155.1 Hofstenia miamia
TAAGATACCATGATCATGTTACTTCGCACCTTATCTCACTGCATTGGTTACCAATCAAGGAAAGAATTTTGTATAAGATCGCCTTACTGGTGTGGAAGGCAACTCATGGTTGTGCGCCTCACTACCTCAATGAGCTTCTTATTCCTGTCCTTCATGACCGACCTCTGCGGTCAGACAATGATATTTTGTATGTTGTACCAAGAATACGTCTGGCTGCAACTGATTCGGCATTTGCAGTTTGTGGTCCCAGGATTTATAACAATCTGCCTAACTACTTGAAAGAATTAACATCCCCTACGGTCTTCAAGTCAAAATTGAAGACCTATCTCTTCAATCAAGCCTACGCTTAACTTAACCTAATTTGTACTGCTGTTTATTTTAACATTGTAACTCTGAGCGCGGCAGAGTCTTTGTAGAGTGCCCGCGCTATACAAGAATACATATTATTATTATTATTATTATTATTGTATCCTATCGTCTGACTATCCTAAACTACGTATAACCCACAAAAATTGGATTCAACATTTCACACATTTCAATTTGTTGAAAATGAGAGCAGTGACAGATTTTGAAATAAGTATAATGCACAGCAATGCTTTGAACTTAGATATCTTGACCTATTTCTATCCTTCAAACAGAATGTTTGATTATTTGTTCCCGAGTCATTAATACAATGTTTAATGTTTTTTCTAAGGCTTATTGAATATCAATTTTTTTTGGATTATCTTTTTTGATTACCAAAGCAAAAATGAGTGCTTCAAAATGCTGTTTAAGCTATCAAAGGGTTTCTCTCGTTCATTTTGAGCTAATTGGTTTAAAGTATGTGTAAAAACTAATTTCTTTAATACATTATTAATGGAAGTGTGGAAAATTCAAAATTTCATCGAAAGTTTTCAGCTGTTGTGAATAAATACTTTTAAAATGTAGATAATATATTAAAAAGAAGCTATTTAGAGAGCCGGCAGTGTCCGGACGCATAATTTTGTCTATTCTCAAATGCATTTCACCATTTATTAATTTCAAATTGAGGGCAAATGGTTTTTTCAAATATTTGATATAATTGATTTTTATGAAGAATAAAACTTATGAAATCAGTGCTTCACACTTAAAATATTCGCTCATTGGCTTTTACTGTCTGATTTTAGACTAGCTTATTTTGTTTTCAATGACCAAATTTCTTATTTGCTGGTAACTGGTATTTTCATTTTATCAATACTTTGAATTTGGTAGCTATAATAATAATCTATCATGTGTGCTCTGTTCTTGCTTTTATATATTACATGTTAAATATAATTTTAAACTTTCATTATATTGAATTTAAGTCTTACTTTCATAGAAATAATTAATCAAGTGATAATTGTATCTCTTTGCTATTGCCACTTTTAGTAAAACATATTAGATATTTTTGCAAATTTATTTTGCTACATTTTCAGTTACTGGTAATATGGCACTGCTATATACTGATAAATCTGTCAAAAATCTGTTATTATACATACAAAAATGTGACAAGCTGGTTTAGCAGGCAATATAAATTTTTCACATTTTCGTATATTAATTAGAACCCAAAACATGTTTAGAAGCAGTATAAATGTAAGAAAATAGCAAAGCGGCCCACAAGCGCCATTCAAACGCAAAGCCTGAGCACATGGGCCACAACAAACAATACCTCTTTCTGTTCTGTACAGTTGATTTTTACAAAATCGGCTACATAGGACTTGACTTGAGCAAAAATGGCTCTTCATATGTTCACAAATTTGTTTTGTGATTAGTTGGTAGAAACTGAATAGATCTTGGAAATAATAAGTATGAATTTATATACAAAACCATTTTATTTGGATATGTGAAAAAAAATACATAGCGAAAATTATTTGTATAGATATGTATTTATTTATTTTTATTAGTTTGTACTAAATCCAATTAAATTATGTGTAGATAATGGGAATTTTCTCCAAGTCTATTAGCGAATTTAAAAATCATGAGGTATGGTCAGGTCTTTTGGAAAAAATACTTTAATGCTGTGTTGAAAACTTCAGTTAAATGGTATCTCTCTGTCGTTGAAGGTGTTGAAAAGAATAACATTTTTTTTTAAAAATTTCGAATTTTTGAAAAATATTTAAATTCTCTCCATATCTAATGTTCATGCATGTATGTATAGTTTTCAGCCCATGGAAGCAGCAAAGGCAATTGAGTGTTTCTTGATATGTGAAAAGACATCCCGAATCCATTATCGTGCGCAAGTCTGATTTCGAGGGCACAGCACGATGGGAAATTGCCTCTTCTATCATGCACTGCATTTTGATTGCACTAGCATTAATAATTTTTTACTTATAAGCACTTAAAAATAATTTTTCATGAAGAATTTTCAAAGATACCCAGGCAGCATGCTTTGAATTGAAGTAATATTTCTTATTTGGCTATTGTAAAACTAAATATCTTTCTGCATTATCGAAACAATGTTATTTGTAATTTTATTACTATTTTAGATCATGAGATTACTATAGCGATATAGTTGTGGTATGGAACTCCGTGTTGGATCAAAATTTCGTATAGGACGAAAAATTGGGAGTGGTTCTTTTGGAGATATTTTTCTCGGAGTGAATACCAGCACAGGTGAAGAAGTTGCCATAAAACTAGAATGTGTAAAAACTAAGCATCCACAGTTGCATTTGGAGAGCAAATTCTACAAATTATTGCAAGGTGGAGTTGGTATACCTGCAATTAAATGGTGTGGAGCTGAAGGTGATTTTAATGTAATGGTGATGGAACTTCTTGGCCCTAGTTTAGAGGTAACTATCTTTTTCATTAAGGATTTTTTAACTTTGTTTTATTTAGGATCTTTTTAATTTTTGTCAGAGACGTTTTTCATCTAAGACAGTGCTTCTACTTGCCGACCAGTTGATCAATCGTATCGAATATATCCATTCTAGGCATTTCATTCACAGAGATGTCAAACCAGATAACTTCCTAATGGGACTTAGTCGTAAAGGCAATCTTGTTTATATCATTGATTTCGGCTTAGCCAAGCGCTATAGAGATGCCAAAACTCACGAGCACATTGCTTACAGAGAAAATAAAAATCTTACTGGTACAGCGCGTTATGCTAGTATTAGTACTCACATGGGTGTTGGTACGTCTATTTTTGCTTTTATTACTCTTCAGTTTAATGTACCATTTATGATTAGTCATATGATTCTTTTGCAATAAGGCTTTTAAAAATGTATTTTCATATCCTAAACAATTACTATAAATATTGTGTTTTAAATAGATGTTTGAAATCGCAATACCTAAAAATCTATTTGAAATTTTTCGTTGAGTTCTTGCAACCGCTGTTAGACCTTGGCGTTCTGCAGAATTTTAAACTTGCAAATAGTTTGATATGTTATCTAACCGTTTTGGTTCAAAGCCATCAGCAAGTAACTAATCGTTTGACATTCACTTTAAATATCTAAATTCAAATGATTTTAAACTCAATAATTGTGTAAATTTTTTTTCGTATTCACAGTTAGTGGATAATATCCCGTTTTAATACGTTTATTAACAAATTTCAGGATTTACTACTGTTTAAATACTAAAAGCGATATCACTGTAGCTCATTAATCTATTATCGAGCTAATAACAATTTAGTTTCACTTATTCGACAGTAATTACTTTTTTGTAAATTATTTACATTTTCTAACAATGCAATGCTTTTTCATGATCAACAAATGCATTATGTTTGTCATCAGAATTTAGAACTTAGAGGTTTTCCGTTTTTCAGTGTCCAGTTCATGTTCATAATGTATTTCAAATGTACTTACGTCCTATCAAAAGTTGGCCTGTTCTTTTTATTATTTGGTGTGTTGTCACTTTCTTTTCACATTATTGGTTTGCATAAGATTGGTGTCCTTTACACTGGTGATCACTCAATCGCAATATGTACAATTTTATTTTAATACTTCTGCTTCAAACATTTACAATTCAATTTTTTTAATGTTCAGTGATTTGAATTAAATGGATATATCTAACTGTTTGAGTTAAATTGATGCAAAGAATGATAAAGGAAGTACAATTTTGTTATCTTCTTCATTATTGGTCTTCGGAGGCAGAATACTAGTTTGGAGGATCAATGTTAGTAACCTTTCTTGCTTGGTAAAAATTAAGGTCGATTGGCATCAACAACTTATGAATTACGTCATCAGTTCATATTTTTTTATAAATTGTTTTGTGTCTCTTCAATGCTTTACTAAAATTTCAATAATTTCATGGTTTTTAAGCTTATTTTTTAGGTATTCAGCTTTCAATAAAATTTTGAGGAGTAAGTCCTAGAAGCATCTAGCCTGGTCAACGCAAATAATGAAAGAAACATATTTATACACATTCAGAAATTTTCTAGCCGAAATCTAAACAATTATTATTCATTAGCTATGATATTGGAACCAGCAGCAATACTCATTCGCATTTAAATTAGATAAGCAATTTTCCATAACATTTTTTTCTACCTGATTTTTCAGAAATTTAGAAAAAAATGCTTCCCTGTTTTCAAATTTCAATAATTGTCAGTTTCAAATTTGATGAATAGTGATCATGCATAGCACGTTAAATATTTCTATTTAACTAAGGTTGAAACATCTTTCATTAACTACATTAAAAAACCTATTCCATATTCTACATTTTTCTTCTTACATCTATTTAAGTCTGCTAATCATTAATTGGCACACCAAGTTGTTTGCTATCTAATTGAGAACTTCATGCCCAATGTTTACAATTTTCATCTTACGTACTGTCATCAATTTTAGTTCCATACTATTTTGTGTTGATGTAATTTTGAAAACAGACCTCTCCTCCTAAAACCCTAATTTATTTTAAGTTTTATAGATTTTACTTTCTTGTCATATATTTTTCCTATTTTGGATTACAAAGTCCTAGTTTCCATTTTCTTTGATACCTAAGATATTGCTATTTTGCTAAATATAAATAAAAATTAATAGATTTCAAACTTTAGGGAGAGTTCTTTCGGAGATCTCTCTTAGTGTTTTTACTNTCAAATGTACTTACGTCCTATCAAAAGTTGGCCTGTTCTTTTTATTATTTGGTGTGTTGTCACTTTCTTTTCACATTATTGGTTTGCATAAGATTGGTGTCCTTTACACTGGTGATCACTCAATCGCAATATGTACAATTTTATTTTAATACTTCTGCTTCAAACATTTACAATTCAATTTTTTTAATGTTCAGTGATTTGAATTAAATGGATATATCTAACTGTTTGAGTTAAATTGATGCAAAGAATGATAAAGGAAGTACAATTTTGTTATCTTCTTCATTATTGGTCTTCGGAGGCAGAATACTAGTTTGGAGGATCAATGTTAGTAACCTTTCTTGCTTGGTAAAAATTAAGGTCGATTGGCATCAACAACTTATGAATTACGTCATCAGTTCATATTTTTTTATAAATTGTTTTGTGTCTCTTCAATGCTTTACTAAAATTTCAATAATTTCATGGTTTTTAAGCTTATTTTTTAGGTATTCAGCTTTCAATAAAATTTTGAGGAGTAAGTCCTAGAAGCATCTAGCCTGGTCAACGCAAATAATGAAAGAAACATATTTATACACATTCAGAAATTTTCTAGCCGAAATCTAAACAATTATTATTCATTAGCTATGATATTGGAACCAGCAGCAATACTCATTCGCATTTAAATTAGATAAGCAATTTTCCATAACATTTTTTTCTACCTGATTTTTCAGAAATTTAGAAAAAAATGCTTCCCTGTTTTCAAATTTCAATAATTGTCAGTTTCAAATTTGATGAATAGTGATCATGCATAGCACGTTAAATATTTCTATTTAACTAAGGTTGAAACATCTTTCATTAACTACATTAAAAAACCTATTCCATATTCTACATTTTTCTTCTTACATCTATTTAAGTCTGCTAATCATTAATTGGCACACCAAGTTGTTTGCTATCTAATTGAGAACTTCATGCCCAATGTTTACAATTTTCATCTTACGTACTGTCATCAATTTTAGTTCCATACTATTTTGTGTTGATGTAATTTTGAAAACAGACCTCTCCTCCTAAAACCCTAATTTATTTTAAGTTTTATAGATTTTACTTTCTTGTCATATATTTTTCCTATTTTGGATTACAAAGTCCTAGTTTCCATTTTCTTTGATACCTAAGATATTGCTATTTTGCTAAATATAAATAAAAATTAATAGATTTCAAACTTTAGGGAGAGTTCTTTCGGAGATCTCTCTTAGTGTTTTTACTAGATTCTCTATATGTAGTGTTGGGTATAATGACGGATTTTCTATTGATGCTCCTTTATAGGTTTCCTTCGTTCAGTATGCATATGTCCAAGTTTGTCGAAATAAACATTGATTTGTCCTGAAATTATATTCCAAATCCAATTTTTTCAAAGAAATGTCCCAATGTCCTAATTTGTTTCGCTGCTTAATAAGTGTGAGGTCTGTGAAAACGTTTATACTTTTCTTAGTGAGTAGAAAAACTTCGACTCGCTATTTAAGTTCGTACTCATCATCATATTAGGTTATTAATAGTCGTACATTACGATTATTTAACAATTCAATATTAATCACGCGGAAATTCACTGAGTAAACAATGCAATTACGTCGTTTGTCTAACTCCTTCGAAATATTTTGATTATTTTTCATGTTTTCATCTTAAATATTAAACAGCTTAAGTACAGCGATCTTCATTAATCAAATGTGAACAATAATTCATTGTTAGTGTTTAGTTACTAAAATGCGAATCAAGTGGTCATCGTGTAATTGGTAAACACATATATTTGTTTCTTCTTCAATAATGTAAAGCATTCGTCAACTCAACGTGTATTTTAATTGAAGCCTACGATTACTCCAAGAGAAATAAAATTTACGAAACAACCCCAATCGGCAAAAGAACGTTTATGATTTAATAGAACTGCTTTAAGGTTTAATGAAATCCATAAGAGTGTACTGTAACAAGAAATTATAGATTATTCTACTATTTGATCAATTTCGTTGTGCTTACAAAAGTTTTTTGCATGCAAGTATCTAGGCATTGATAACTTTCTGCGCTTGTGAAAAAGTTGAAAGTATTTTTTCGATGACTTTAATGAAGATTTTCTTCTCATTAAAAGCGAAGCTGATTTGCATAAATAGTTTATAGTTTGTAATTTTTGTTTCATTTGACGAGGAAACTTTTAGAGCAAAGTCGTCGTGATGATTTGGAGTCTCTTGGTTATATGTTAGTCTACTTTATAAATGGAAGTTTGCCATGGCAGGGTCTCAAAGCAGTTAACAAGCGTCAAAAATATGAAAAAATCAGTGACAAAAAGGTTGCCACCCCCGTCGAAGTCCTCTGTAAAGGATTTTCCAGTTAGTTTTTTCAAGATTTAATATGTTTAATATTAATGTCTATGCGTATGCGTTATTTCATATTGCGAACTCTTGCTTCGTATTAGTGTTCAAAATTTAAATTAAATTCAACTTTATTTTTGTTATGGTATTAATTTTGAATTGAAGTCAATATTTTTAACTCCATAACGTTATTTTTGTATATGATAAAATAGTAATAATTATTCTTCAAAGGGGTAATGCCATCCTCATAACGTCACGTTATTTCAGTTCTTAAGCCAACTCTTTCAGCAAACCTTCAATCATGAAGATGCCAATTTCTCCTAATCTAATATTTTATTTTTTTTCTTATTACTATTATTTGTATTTTTTTACTATTGATTCTTGTTCTTTTGAAATTATTAAATTTTTGTACAGTTGATTTTAGATGATTTCTTTTGTAAACTAATCTATTTATATATTTGTAATAATAATAATAATAATAATAATAATAATAATAATAATAATAATAATAATAATAATAATAATCGCTGGCGCTATGTCCTTAATAACATATTATCAGTGGCGCTATGTCCACCCCTGTTATTATCAGTGGCGTTTTGTCCCAGTTTTCGGACTTCTCAAGTTTGAACCCTAATAAAAGTATACCAGACTTTAAATTTGATATTAAAAACTATATGAAGGATTTTATAATGGTCTCTTCTTAATACTATCAAAGTTTTGAAGCATTCTACAAGAAAGTCAGCGGACTATTGTTGTATAGTAGTCCGGTACTTAAAAACATAGTAGGCCGCAGTTTTTTAGTTTTTTGATTATTTGTATAGACCCAGATTTTTATTTAAAAACGCGTCAAATAATTAAAAAATCGATATCTTTAAAACTAACAGCGCTATGCAGCCTTTCTTAATAAATCGTACCCATTTCTATGATCCCTTATTCCAAAAAAATTATTGGTTTACAAAATATGTAGTCCATATTAAACAGTAGCATATAATTAACTTATTATACCTAGTTTTTGCATTAAAAACGTATGAAAGTAGTGCGAAAGTGATATCTTCAATATTCGCAGAGCACTGCAGCATTTCTCATTAGCATTGCGACCCTATTTCTGTTTTCTACTCTTTCATAGAAGTCCTAGCTCAAAAAATGCAGTAGTCTTTAGCAATATTGCCATGTTACTTTATTTCTAGACCTAATTTTTATATTGAAAGCAAATAGAAGTGATGCGAAAGCGATATCTTTAATATTCGCGGAGCACTGCAGCATTTCTTATTAGCATAGCGACCCTATATCTGTTTTCTAATATTTCAAAGAAGTCCTATCCTCAAAAATGCAGTAGTCCTTAGCAATATTACCATATTATTTCACTACTAGATCTAGTTTTTGAATTGCAAACGAATAAAATTGGTCCGAAAGATATATCTTCAATATTGATGGAGCAATGTAGCATTTCTTAGTAGAGTCGCCCCACTTGAGCCCGGGCTTGTTTTGAATAAGTCCTAATTTGAAAAGGCAGTAGTCCTAATCCAAAATAATTATATTATTACTTTTCTAGATCAAATTTTGATTTAAAAACGAATGAAAGTACTCCGAAAGCTATATCTTCAATATTCACAGAGTAATATGGTATTTCTTAACAAACTCGCACTATTTCTGCACTTTCTTTGATCAAAGAAGTCCTAGTTGAACAAAACAGTAGTCCTTGCCAAATAATGATATATTATTTCTCTACTAGACCTAATTTTTCAAGTTAAAATGAATGGAAGTGGTCTGGACGCATTATCTGCAATATTGGCGGAGATAATGAGGCATTTTTAGTAGGGTCGCCCTTTATCTGCATTCCATTGTTTCAAAGAAGTCCTAGAATAAAAAGGCAGTAGTCCTTATCTAAAATTGCCAAATTAATCAATTTCTAGATCAATTTTTGATTTAAAAACGAATGAAAGTGGTCCGAACACATTATCTTTAATATTCGCAGAGCAATAGGGTATTTCTTTATAAAGTCGCAATCATTCTGCATTTACTTGCATTAAAGAAGTCCTCAGTTTTAAAACCTGTAGTCCATGAGTAACAATACTATATGATTAACTTATTATACCCAATTTTTGGTTTAAAAACGAATGAAAGTGGTCCGAAATTGTTATCTTGAATATCCATAGAGATAAAGCGTGTTTCTTAATAAAGTCGCAATATGATTTTTCAAAGAAGTCCATGACATTAAAACACAGTAGTCCTAATGCAATTGCACAATATTATAATCCAAATAGATTAATTGCTTTGTTTAAAAACGAACAAAAGTGGTCCCAAATCAATATCTTCAAAATTCGATGAGATATAGGGCCCCGAACTTCTGGGGTTGGACAAAACGCCATTGATAATAATAATTAATAATTATTAAGCAAAAAAAACTTTTTTACCTAGCCCTAAAAATATTAGCCCGAATTTTTCGATACTTTAATAGAAGTTGCGCTAGGCAACATTCTCAAACATATAAAAAATTCAAAGATATCGGAGTAAAGGGGACGACATTATTGGCAAAATGGCGCTATGTCCTATACCTGAGGAGACATAGCGCCACCGAGATTTTTAGTTGCATTAAAGGCATTTATATCAGGGCTTATAAAAGAGATAAGTATAATAATAATAATAATAATAATAATATTACCTGTTGAGTTATGTCATTAACATAGATTGCAAATAGAATAGGTCCGAGAACTGTGCTCTGTGGAACCCCACGGTCCGTTATAATATATTTTGATTTTTTACCATTAAGTGTTACTCTTTGCTGTCGATTTTTATGGAAA
>CABFPE010000457.1:468815-485025 GCA_900660155.1 Hofstenia miamia
CAAACAAGGTATAGGCAGAAGGCAATGCATGGAGAATACTGGAGGAACACAGAAAAGTGTGATAGAGAAGAGAGCAACAAGTGGTTAAAGAAGGCAGGACTGAAGAGAGAAACAGAAGCACTAATAATGGCAGCACAGGAGCAAGCAATAAGAACAAACTGGGTGAAGAAGCATATAGACAGAAGAGTAGAAGTAAGTGATAAGTGTAGGCTGTGTAAGAAAGAGGCGGAGACAGTAGATCATCTGATAGCAGGGTGTGAGAAGTTGGCACAGAATGAGTATAAGTTCAGGCACGACAAGGTGGGAAGAATGGTACACTGGAGTTTGAGCAGGCAGCATGGGTTAGAAGCAGGAGACAAGTGGTATGAGCACAAGCCACAGGGCGTCATAGAAAATGAGAAGGTTAAGATACTGTGGGATTTCAACATACAGACGAGCAAAGTGATAGAAGCACGGAGGCCAGACATAGTAGTGGTAGACAAAGAGAAAAGATTAGGAACAGTAATAGACATAGCAGTACCAAAGGACAGGAATGTAGAAAGCAAGGAGAAAGAGAAGATAGACAAGTACAGAGAGTTAGCAGAGGAAATAGAAAGGCTGTGGAAGTTAAAGAAAGTTGAAGTAGTCCCGGTAGTAGTAGGCGCACTAGGAGCAGTGAGTAAGAAGCATACGAGATACTTGGAGGAGTTGGGAGTACCAAAGTGGGGAGGAGCAGTAGCACAGAAGGCAGCATTGTTAGGAACAGCTAGAGTCCTGAGGAAAGCTCTCAGACTCCCTGGGAACTGGTGAGTTCCCCGAGCTGAGGGGGATACCAGCATGAAGCTGTGAGATGCAATAATAATAATAATAATAATAATAATAATAATAATAATAATAATAATAATAATAATAATAATAAATAAAAGACTATATTGGGCGTGGAAGGCAAAACATTACCAAAGAATAAAAATCAAGTTTTTCGATAACGAGGACAGTCACCGGAAATGAAGTAGGAGCGGATGGATTAGTAATCAAAGCGAGTGAACGGATCAGCGACAGGGTTGGCAAAAAAGTATATTTTTACAAATAAAACGTTTTAGACGTTTAAAATGATTTAAACGTTTAAAATAATGTTTTTTTGCTTTTAGACAGACCCAGCTCAGGGTACAAAAATTTTGCTAAATACACAATAGCAAACATTGAATTATAATTAATTTATCAACATTAATTTTCCGTTTCATACACGTAAACAAAACACAAGTTTCGCTATTTGTACGGTAGAAAATCGGTAATAAAAGTACGAATGGACGAATCGCAAAAAATATTTCTAAACTTTCATATATACATTTGAAAAAAGCACTGCAAAAAAAGTAGTTTTAAACAGTGTTTTAAGTATGTTTTAAACAGCTCCTGTTTAAAGGGCAATACTGTTTGTGCAATATTTCCTGACACAAACACGTTTCTGAAAATTGTTTTATTTAGCCGAATTTTCACTATTCATCAAATATACGCGTAATCTGCGTTTTGATGAAAAGCCCGACTACGCTTATCTCCGCCAGCTTTTTCGTAATCTTTTCCATCGGCAAGGTTACGCTTACGACTACGTCTTCGATTGGAATGCCATGAGCACCTCTTCGCTCAAGAATCACGACGTGGAGAGTGAACTGAAGCGCAACTATACAGCCAATTCCAAAGTCAAACCCACTACACCACACAATAATTTTTCCACGCTTCCTCGCCAAGGCTTTGTGGCCGACACAGCCATGCTCACCAATCAGTTCAAAAAATTCGGCGCGTTATCCTAACCCTGTACTCAACATCAAAATGGTGCTAATTTTAAAGATAATTAGATTTTTGCCTTTATTTTATTTCATGTGATAGAACGCAGTGTGATTATTAAAATTCAAGCTGTCAAATATATTATGTTTTTTCGTAGTTCTCTCTATTAACAAGACTTAGTGCAATTGTTATATTTGTGAATTTTTATATTGTTTTATGGAAAGTTTTTATTTAAAATCATTTTTTCATTGTTTGTTTTCAGATAGTTTTTATTGGCTGAAAAGCCTTTAATTACTTATCCTTCATAACTATATTTTTACAAATGGCTAATGTTACCTATAAATTTTGAATTCAGGAAACAGATGAGAACTAAATATTCTAAAGCGATTAATTCCATAGACCTTATTGCTTTTTTATCAAACCTAAGCAATTGCTTTTCTTTTGTCTAAATAATTCAAGTAATTTGAAACTATTTTGAATACATTTTTAGGGCACTTGCTATTTTAATATATGTTATTAAATACGCTGAACGGCCTATTCATTTAAATGGGTTATCACCTATATAAAATACTTTCCTAATCTTAGGATCATATCATAAATATAAGCAGATGCTACGAAATATTCATTTAAATTGTAAATAGATTCTGTTAGATTCATTCATTAATACCTCGTAAACTATGCACACATCTCAAGTGGTCTGTCTCTAAAATAATAAACCCATTTTTACAGTACCTAGATTTTTACAAATGACAAATTCAAAATGTATATTGACATTATTTTTTTATATTGGTATGTATATACTTTCTTTAAATGCAATAATATTCTCTCTATTTTTTCTGCTAAAATGAGGCTTTGAAATTTCAAATTTATAATTTTTGATGATTTTAACCTCAACATTATTAAGAGATTATAGAACTTTACTAATGTGAAATTTCATAAAAATTATTAAATGTTCTTTTGTTAATAATGCTACCTGCAACTGAAACAGGCCTTCTATAGGATATTGAAAACAATGGTAACCTTACATCATTAAAAACAAAGCTTTTTATTAATGTTGATAGTAGTGACTAACTACTAATTTATTTGAATTAATATTTGCAACCGCACTTCCTTAAGGCTACATTAAGTATCATTTTGTACCTTTCATGACGTTATATGCATGCTAAGTTAACAGTTGTTAAATTGTTATTCACTTCTTATAGACTTTCTTATTCTTATAGAATTTCTATTGCATCTATTTAATTTAAAATGTTAATAGAATGTTAGGATATTTCTCTTGTATATTAATATAAGTAAGATTTCATTTTTTGAAAAATATTTTAAAATTTTAAGCAAAACTTACATGAATATTTCAAAAAAATGTATATATATATATATATAAATTTACTGAAATGAGTATACGTTAGGGATTTGTGGATCTCTAAATTTTAGTGCAGGTAAAATCAACAATAGCCCACCCTCGCCTATAAATTATTTTGTCCAGATGCTTAAACAATTTGATAAATTTAATAATTGCGCTCGCCGCTTCTCATCATCCACGGGCTATCCCGGAAAACACTACTATACGTAACAATTTTATTGTTCCAACTTTAAAAAGTCCGTGAGAAATTATTTTTCGCAAACAAGAAATTTGATTTAATATTTTATTAAAGTTTGTTTATTAATGTGATTGTTGTATTTGTTTACAAAATTCAACTGGAAAGAGCTTAAACTTACACGATTAATTTAATTTTGCGGATAGCCGCTGAGTACGTCTAATTTTTTTGGGATAACTGACAGGTTGTATAATCTTTAATCGATTTTCACTTTCGTTATTATTTGGAACTCCAAGTTATATCAGAGCAGGACTTAGTCCATTTAAAGATGTCAGATTCAAAATCATTACTTTTACTTAGTCTTTTGCATAGAAACATTGGCATCGTAATATTTTTCGAAAAATATTAAGCTGCCAACCCTAGCAATAAGCAATTTTGTCCTTAATGAGATTAAATTGCAATGCTCGGCACAAGTCTATCTATTCTATCATGACAAAGCCAACGGGGGATCATGTTATTCATTGTTAAAAAAGGATACCTCACTATGTAAAGTGACGAATTGAACAGAATGTTCTTATCTTTTAGATTTCGAAAATTGATTTTTTCGGTTAAAAATAAAATATTTTCCATCAAAGCCCTGACCTTAAATGTAGTACATTTGTAAAATGTTTTGTAAACAGTATTTTGTCATTGTGTTTGTTTAACCTACTTTGTTTAATTAGTTGTCAGTTTCTCGCTGTTATTTAGAAATAAAACTATTGTTTTCAAATATAACAATTACATAATTTTTCAACAATTAATCAAAAGGATATGCAGTCAGCATTTTTTGGCTTTGTAGCACTAAATTAGGGTTCGAAAATTTAACTTTTTTAACGAATTTCGTGGTTTTTTGACCATTTGTAATCCAGTATAGTTTGAAAAATACAATACTTTTGTTATTAAAACTATCAGAAACGGATGCAAAAACTACGTTGAATTCCTCTTAAAAGCAGTCGTGAGCTTGGCATTCACATAATTAATCCTTTTCATGGTCAAAGCAGATGAAACTGAAACGCACACAATTAACACTACTAAGGTATTGAATAAGCGTTTCTGAACAGTCCCAATTCTATAATCTATTATACTGTACTTTTAAAGAATGATTAAGCAGGTTTAATTAAATAATCCCTATAGCATGTGTACATGCATCTTATGCATTTATGGACAAAAACTAAGTCCAATAGTGCTGAATATTTTAACCAGCATGAGATTTATGCATGTATGTTGTTTCTTGTTAATTGTTATACATGTAGAGCATTATTTATTTGCAGTTTCCTCATGTATGTTGTCATGCCTCTAGGTTGAAATTTGAATGCCAGAAATGTTGTCTCGTTGATTGCATGCTGAACAATGAAATATAATTGTATCAACATGTTACTGTAGTCATTGGCTACAGTGTTGCACCTTAAACAATTATTTAGATGGATTAACAAACTTGTTCAAGGAGACAGTTACTCCAGTCGCTCAGGAAAAAATACTGCATTCAATCCCAAAATCTGACACATTGGACTTTCGGATTAAATAAATCAAACTTTGATGTTGCTAGTGAACTACAAGAAACTGAAAAAGCGATCATTTGAAAGCCAGTAGCAAGATTGCTTAGTTCGTGTGTTATTTTGTTGACCAATGCTGTTAAATGAAGGACCATCTAAGGTGAATCAGGGCAAGTGTGCTAATTAGATATCTGGACATGAACTGTTTTCAGTGATGAGTTCTGTATTATTATAAAACAGTACTATGGAAACGCCTAACTACTAAAAATGAAATTTAGACTATTTTCTAAAGAACTGATCTGTTATATAAAATTTAGCATGCTCATATTATCGGGGAAAATTGGAGAAACACTAATTTGAATACAGAAGAATGACGGAATGTGTTGAAATATTGGCTCAGTTTAATGTCCCGATATTTTTTTAATATTTCTGCAAACTAACATGCGAATTTAATGAATTTAGACGGCGCAGTTCCAGTGAGCAAATTCCATTCAACAGCATGATTGATTCAGAGATGATTTGCTGCTGTCAATGAGAAGGAGATTCCTTAATATGTTTATTATTATCTTAAAAATTTCATTCTTTACTACAATATGCAAATATATTTTAAAACACTATTTTAAATTGATGTTTTTTACTTTAAAAACGTCTAATGCATGAAACACAAATTTTTTTACGAAATTTCATTTCAAAATATCTAATAATGTTCAATCACATTTGATTGGCTAAAATAGTCTAATGCATGAGACAAATTTTATAACAAAATTGTGTAATTATTATATATTTTTCATATTACAATGCATGCTAGATTTGTTCTGTAAATGAATATTTGTAACAAAATTTATCGTTTGTGGCTTAGTTTTGGTACTTGTGACATTAATATTTTGTAAGTTCTATCGCTTAAGCAGATGTCCAAACAAATAACTTTTTCTTATTCAACATAAAATCTCCCATAAGCATCGTGTAGAATAGAATGTCGGTGACGACATTGAAAACTCAAGATACGATTTATAATGTGTGAGTCCTTCATATATAAAAAGGACGCAATATCATAAATTTTCGATCATGATTCTTATTCACAAGAGTCACGTTGAAGGACTTCAATGAAGATAAAAAATTTCTGTCAAATACAGTCGTCTTTACGCAACATTTCACCTTTGGACATTGTAGTCAATGAATTAAATCTTTGTCTTATAATTACGATTGCTTGAAATAATTTTAGTCATGTTGCAAACTCTGGACATTTTTATGGTTGTTTTAAAAAATTTTTTGTTATTCACTAAAGCCTCTTTTACATTACCCATTGATTCTGCGTAGCTGTTTTGCTGGTACAAATTAATGCCTTTCGTAGATGCAGTAAGTTCAGTTGGTATTTCCTTTCAGGCAATCACGCTTTCGTTAAGGTAATTTTAAATGGTTCTCTTAGGTAACGGTTAATAAGGACACAAATCTCAGGAGAACGTGGCAAAATTTATACTTTCATAGAGCCTGATTATTTTCTCTGCGATTATGTTTTGTATAAAAGATTGAAAATTGTATTTATCGTTTCTCGAAAAGGAATTATTGCACATTTATTTAATTTTATAGAAAGTTTCTAAAAATATTTTTTGCATTTGCTTCAAAATTGTTTCTTAATCATTGAAATCATGGCTAAAATTTCTTATTAGTTAAGGATTATTTCTGAAAATCAATTTTGCATTACTTTCAAAACCTATCTAAACATGCTATTGACAATCTTCTATGCCAATATTTTGATAAAAAAATAAACTTTTAGTTGTTTTCATAAGATAAAAACAATTTCTTTAAAAAAAATCACTCTCCTTTGAATGTAAGCCGTCTTAAATAGACTAGCTTTCATGTTTATAAATATGTACCTTCATGTTTTTGAGGAGAACCACATAAATCATTGCCCTTTTTGAAAGATTTGATTCGAGTTTGTATAATTTCCAAATAAATGATCATTTCATAATAATTTTAGGAAAAATAGTTTTTACGACTACACCTGCATTTTAGTAACAAATGATATCTTTGGAATGTGACGTATCACGAGATATATATTATTCAAACAGAAAAGATTAAGATTTTCAATTTTACTAGAAATTTTCAAGCTTCATTCATACGTTCTGGTATTATTCTGCAAAAATTCATAATAAGCTATCAAAAATGTCAATTATAAGTACTAACATTTGTTATTTAATATGATATATTGTGTGCTTGCTTTAAATAAATTTAAATATTTATATATTCTACATGTAGAATGATGAACACTTAATCTGGCACTGGTTTTGCAACACCGCATACTCAGGGCTCGACAATAAGGAAGTACTTGCTGTTCGCGTTGTTGCAGTTGATTTTACCAAAGCATTTAATAATGTCTGTCACAGTTTATTAGCTGACAATATGAAAAAATTCACGTTGATAACCGTATTAAACTATGGTGTATGTCTTTTCTTTGTGTACGTCGACAAAGAGTTGTAGTCAATGGATCAAGCAGCTCTTTTTGTGTTATTAACAGAGGATCATCAGCTGGAACTATACTGGGAGCTAATGCTTTTAATGTTATGGTATCTGATTTGGAAGTTCAATTGTCATCCACGCTAGACGGTTTGAGAGTTAGTAAGATGACATTGAAGAAATGGATTTAAAATGGTTTTATCAAAAACTAGACTGATAATTCGAGAAGGAAGAAAGCTTCAAGAAAGGTGGAAGTACTGAATGTGAGTGAGAAAATATTTATAACAATTCCAATGAAAACATCAGAAAAATGATTGCAACTTTGCAATCAAAAACATCATCAGTAGGAACAATCTTAGTTACATTTTTGAAATTGTTTTCTTAATAATTCAGATCGTGCGGCAGTTGTTAATTGGGAATTCACATCAGAAATTGATTTTTTGTGAATCCGTTCAAATGGTATCCTTTGCTCTACAATGTTCAGGCCCCCTCAAAAGCATCCCTAGATTATTGAGTAAAGAGGCTCACTGGTGGAACAGGCTCTATAATCGAAGGCCCCGTGTGGCAGTCCATTGAATTCAGGCGACATACGTCTTAATTTTTCCAGGTACGAGAAGACATCTATTGCTTTAAAATAAATTCCCGAATTTGTCAGAACCGGATATCGATTTAAAAAAACTGATTCATCTCATTCACATCAAACAAGCTAATCATCATTTTGCTTTACCTTGAAGATTGTTTATATTTGCCCAGTATGACGAGTTGCCAACTTTTCTTAAATGTGTTGATTGTTTTTCGTGGGACTGCGCATTTGCTCCGCTATTTCCTTCTCTTCGGCAAATCTTCCATTTTTCAAAAGTTTGCTTTTCTTCCACAGAATAATTTTGGTTACTAGAGGAGATCACTATTGAGAATTGTTGATGTTGATTAGAAATGGAATCGTTGTCATTGATATTTTCAACGTAGGAGTGTGCATATATATGATCTGATTTATTCATTTGTTAGAATAAAAATGATTACCAATTTTATTATAATCACTTTGTGAATTGAAGAACCCATTGATCAATTAAATTGATCTTATTGATAAAGAAACTCAGTCGTGGTTCAATAGGATCAACTACTATTAAATTTCATAGTAATAAAATATCGAATTTTTATTTGAAATTTACTGTTTAAGTATATAAGTAATCCCATTTTTATCGCTAGATGTCAGCATATAATTATTCGTATGCTTTGTTGGGAGCATTATTCGACGCATTGGAGCCAATGAAGTCTTGTGAAAATGTACATATCGCATGTCCCCTTCCCTTGTAAATGATTATATGGAAATTAAATAAGTCATTGTGAATGCAATATCTTCTATCTTATTGTAATTGACCAAAACCTATGCACTTTAATGTATATTAATTGTTTTGCTTTGGGTCTTATATGGACATATTAGGTGTTTGTCAACAACAATCTTAAATATTGATACTTTTATTTATCAACACGTACAGTTTTCATGACGTTTTAAATGTCGGGAATTTCATATAACATTTTAGTAGCGCTAACCTGTGACATTTGGGATGCATTTAACAGTAAGTTCTATGAACTAAATATTTTAAAAATAACTGCCATGATTTGGATATCCCAGCAACTTTGACGATTTTGCGACGCCAATTTTTTCCCAATTATAATATGTATTTTAGCAGTACAAATTTGATAAATTTTAACTATCTGTAAACCAATCACAAATGAAATCGCTCATATTCCGCGTACGATGCTTTTAAATGTGATTGATCAATGTGCCAATCACATAGTCTAACCGTAGCCTAAAGTAACAGAAATTCAATAAATTTGGATTTAAATTGCAGGACGTTGTTCTTTTTATATGATAGAGACTTGTGGGCTCCAATTCCTAATGGAAGACGACATTAATATTGAAAAATTTTCTATTGCTGGTTAAATTAGGTATGATAGTATCTAGTGTTGCTGTTGAAAGTTTTTGCCGATTTGAACCAATACATTTTGAAAGAGCTTGATGTAAGGATGTTACAGACAATATCTAATCAATTTTGCCTGGGTGTACTTTGCTTGATTATTGTTAAACACAGATGCTATTCTGAATTTAATATTGTATAGATTGTTAATGTTGAACAATATTTTTAAATAATATATGTTCCCAATCTGTGTTCCACCTTCTTTATAGTTGCTATATAATAGAGATGTTGGTCGTTTATGGACTCTATTTCTGCAAGCATTATTTATTGATTGTTGCACTTGATTGTTTTCAGCAACAAACTGGTACCTGAGCTAGAAGATTAATAAAGCATTAAATGTTTTTACTTTAACGTAATTTGCAATTAATCTAAAGCTTATTATCTATAAACGGCTTCAGAAGTAAGTTGATATGGATTTTCGACTAATTTCATCACCTAGCAAATTTTTTATTAATGATTTATCGAGCAACAGTTCTCTAATATATATATATATATATATATATATAAATTTATATATTGTAAATACTGGCACTGTACTATTTCTGTCGCTTGGAAACAGAGTTTTATAAAATATCACACACCATTTTTTTTCTTAAATTTGATTTCGGAAGTGTTTGTAGAAAAAATACATTTGGCAAATCTTAAACTAAATTTTACAGACAATTCATCTTCTTTACTTTACTGACAATAGTTTTTAATATTGAAAAAATGGACTGAATAGATGGATTTAGGATGTTGCGTAAATAATAGTGCTGTGCGCCCCAAATATAATTTACCGGATCGAAGTTCTTTTCAACTTAACCTGTTTTAACCGGCAGTAATTACATACATCTATATTCATGTTAAGCTAAAACGAATGATATATTCCATGTCTCGCCTGTTCATAGGTTATGCTGCTTATATCCACATTGAACTTGAAGCTTGTGATGCAGGATTTTCGTATTGGGAAACAATAAAGTTTGTAATTTGGTCTTAAATATCACCCTTGGATTGTCGAAACAAATAGAATGTGTCAATCCGCCAACTACATACCAATTTTATTGTAAAGAACATGTGTCTAGTAAAATGAGCAATGGATTAAAAATTAATTTTGATGAAGATAATCTTTAGTCAGATGATCGTTTGGACATGCATGAATATGTTACAGTGAGATTGTGAAATTAGGAATTTCTTGAAATCCCTAATTTCAGTCAATTTGTCAAATTGCTATTTCACTTACCAAATTTCATGAAAACTTTAATATGTATAAAACGCTAACCCCCTACCACAGCCCCTCAAATTTAGTGGTTATATGACATCCTTAAGTGAAAAAATGGCGTTTGCGATATTGTAATTCATTAATTTTAATGTCAAAAATGTAAATTAGCACAAAAACTAAAACAAGTGAGAATCTTTGCACTGTTTACTATTGTTTTGTAATATCGTAATCATATAAATAAATAAATTTTGAAAATCAAAAATATTTATTCACCAGATTTTAACCTGATTAACCGGCTCCTACAGATTAACCGTCTAATAAATAATATTTTAAAAAAACTCACATTTAAATTTGGTCAATTTACTTTAAGTGCATCGTTTTGAAATTGAGGCCTCGTCAAATATCTGTCGCATCCTGCATCAAAGGAAAATAGGTTTTTGGAAACAACCACGGTACATTTTTATGGTATATCGTTGTGTAATTCATGTTTTCTTAGAGAGCAGTTCAAAGACGTTATAAGTACTGCTTTGTCTTTGGTAATTCTGTGAAACGCATGGCACAGCATCTCAGATCAGTGCATAAATTTCAAGAAAATCTTAAGAATTTGGCAAATTTAGGCCCCTATGTGATGTCAGCAGAAAGAATTCTCTTCTGCATTATTGTAGCCATTGCCAGAAAGCCAAGTCACAACAGAAATTTTGGGCCATTAACAAGACCATTGAAAGGTAAAAATTTATATATTTTTTCTTATTTAATGTGTTTAGGACATATCCCAGCATATTATGATAATCTCAGATCAAATTTACAGAAGAAAAAGAAATAGATTGACTTAAAATTTATTTTTCAAATGAATATAGCTATATTTTGAGGTCTGCTCTAGTCTTTATTATTCAAATTTGTACCATTAACTGATTTCATTATATATATATATATATATATATAAATTTATTTATCCAACCAATTTTGAAAAGCAGCAAGTTTTCCAGTCGTTGGAATATTCAATAATTGTACTTTAGACGCAATAAATAAACCATAAGTGAAGGAAAAGATGGCGGAATCTATAAATTTGTGAACGTCAGGAAAATAGTCAATGTCAAAACAATGACCCATGTAATTCAGAAAAGAGGCATCTACAAATAGCCTATAAAGAAAGAAATCTTTACACAAGTTTCTAGAATGGATTAATGAATGGAAAATCTGTAAATGTACAAAGTTTTCAGTTGAAACACTTAGTGCATTTTAAATCAAAGCCAATCATTATTTGAATTGTGTGAGGAATTATTGTTATAATATGATTTTGTGTTATAGGGGAAGTTTCAAACTGACCTTTCAGAAAAGCGCTTTGGGTCTTATAGGCAGTTTAATAACAGCAGACACAATGAGTTTTTTTATATCATAAATACATTTTCTAAGACCAGATCAATTACTCACTTTCACAGGTTTTCACTTCGATTATGATGCGGATTTCGTGAGTTACCATCTACAACTCTTCAAGTAATGTATTTTACTAGTCGGTACATACGAACATTTCTAGCCGAAAAGTGTGATCTGTGTTTTCGACACGAATGAAGCTACAAGTACATCACTTTCGAATTAATTAAAAACCACAGATCGAGGTTGTCTTTGTCGCTCCTCTTTAGTTTGTTTGATTTTTGTTTATACATTGACAAACAATAATGTATCTTTTAACCAAGAGCCATTCCAATCGATAGTTTTACAGATCTTGGAAGAAGATATACTATTTTAATGTTGTTACTACGATATAATATTTTAAATTTAAACAGTAAACAAATCGTTTCATAGTCGTTAGTGCTTCAATGCAATTTTTACTCAATTGTCCTCACTTTTATGAAAACGTCCATGTGCTCCCATGCCTCTTTCTATAGGGGGCGCTGCTATACTGGTTTGTTTTGAGCTGTTTTCTGCAGCAGTACTGACCAGTGACGGCGTGTGGCATTATGTGCAGGGTGGACCACACTAATTACAAAACTATAATATTCTTACATTTTTAGTTTTCAGCAAATATTACCTTGATACATGAATAAATTTGGTCATAATTTTGACGAGAATAAATAATAATTTAAATATGAAAACGTAGCAATGAAATTAAGATCTCTCGACCACTATATAACCCAAACAGCAAACGTTTTAAACATGGAACCTAAAATATAAAAAATCTAGATTTTGAAGAAGCTCATCTATTTTCTTATGACTGACATGACAACAAATATAATAGGCTTTGTGTTTGTTTTGTTTGTATATATTGTCAGTCCAAGGCAGCCCAGTGCCAAGTAAAATGAAATTATGTTAAATTCATTTTGAAACATAGTGATTTTGAGTTCAATAAGGTTGAAATAAGTATTAGAAAGTGAAATTTAAATAATGTTTCCAAATCATAATGAAGTTGAGGTTCTTAGGATAGGATCTTAGTAGGATTGTTATGGTATGCTTTTGATCACATTTATTCATTTAATCCACCTCTCCGGAAGTTTTAACAGAATAATGGTATATGTTTCTAATGTTTCACATATCCTAGACAATAGATTGAGTCCATCCATGTCCATGGCCTGCTGATTATAGATTTTTTTTATGCGACCTGCACTTGTTAGAATTAAATATTTGAAATACCATTTGAAAGCAGTTTTTCTTACGCATCTTAAAAAGCAAACAGAATTTGAATATGACCCATAATAAATGAAATACTCAATTACAAACTTCGAGAGTTTGAGAATTTTCAATATTGTCGAAATGATCCTCATCTAATATCTTTATAGTTTCTTGATATATTAACCTCAAAATATGTACACAACATAAACTTTTCATGCAATTCAAGAATTTGCCAAAATGGTTAAGATAATCAAGCAGGCATTTGTCAATATTTTAATAAAATCGTAAAAAAGGGCGGATCTTAGCATACTATATACTGTTTGATAGAGCAACACCAGGTGAAAGTTGTCTTCAGCTTTAAAATGGTGGCTATAACATTGAATGGGATGATATAAAAAAACCTCTAAGATTTGGAAATGTTTTACAAAGTAGGCTGTTTTAGTAGGCCATATAGCTTGTTCAGTATCTATCCTATCTTCAGAATTGTAGTACTATTCGATTTTTCATCGATAAATCTTGAAAATAAACTTTTTTTCAATTTTGGAAATTTTTTAGATCGTCTGCAAGTAAAATTCGAAAAATAGCTTAATTTTAAAAATTGGCCAGCTTTGAGGAGATAGGCGATTGAAGTGACATTTAATATAGAATGGGTAAACAGAGAAAGTTAGTCTCACGGCTCACACCACCTTTTGTAGGCACTATGCACTATTGCATTGATTCCGAACACTTGTTTCTCGAAAGGTGTATTATTTCATGTTATTCCACCTTTGCAAGCATGCTCAGTTTTTGATTAGCCGTTGGTGTTGAATATTGCATACGTATTGTTTAAGAGAAAGGTGGATGGAGGCAATTTGGTCCGCCTTCTAATGAACAATTCTGATTGTATAAATTGGAAATTTAGAACTCAACGCAAAGCTGCCAAAAATTGCATTACAAATTCTACTTACTGCTGTCATATTTGTTTTTATTTGTTAATATTTTGCCATTTTAGATAAACTAGCTATTTAAATCTACATGTACATTGTTTTTGTAATACCATACTCTTTATTTAATTCAAAATTTGGGTAATAAATTAGTATTGTTTTTTTCAAGGTGGATCAAGTCCACCTTGCCCACCCATAGCCGCCGCCACTAATGCTGACGGATTGTTCAATTTCATGAAGCACTATCCACTAGATGTAATTCGTTTTCCATACAAAATAAAAAATTAATTGTGTGTAGTACATAATAATCAATTAACTAGATTTCGCAATTTTATTAAACGTTAGCTTTAGATTAGAGATTTATATTGTCACGGGCCTAATAAATTTACTTAACTATGAAGTAAAATTAACTAGAGGTTGTTTTTACTGATTTTTAATATAATTTTAACGAGACTGTAGACTTTAGTTAACTATGGAGAGATTTGACTGCACATATCTTATCAATTTCTGAATAGCTTCAATCAGGGGTGCCGGAACAGAGGGAGCAGGGAGGTCAGCTGCCCCAGTGCTTTTTTCAATGGAGGGCGAAATCATTTTGCCCTTCATGTGTTATTTTTTAATACATGTGCTAATGTCGTATATTTTTCATGATGATTCGATGCGAATAAAAATTTGATCAATTTTTAATAATATATAAAAAAAATTACCCTTCTATGAAGCCTGGACATACCCCCTGACGTCAATGCAGATTTTTATAAAATTGTAATACTATTTGTATTCACAGTGCTTTAATAATTTTCATTAATTTCTATTATTTTTCACTCTTGATTGTGAATTGTATACATGTATATATTAGTTTGAAATTATTACTTTTATGTTCTTAATTTTTATGGAATGAGCTTTATCAGAGACTACTAGAATATACATGGACCCGAAACCAATATTCTGTGCCAAGTTTAGGCATAATTTACATTTTCGCAAATCTTTTCTTTTCGTTATTTAAAAGAATTTATCCATAAGCAAACAACAATCTAATCATATTTCGCAAAGATTTCAATGATTTATGAGGTTCTTCACAAAACGTTAAGGTTTATATTTATACACATGAAAGCTAGTCTTTTTATACGTCCTATATTAATGGGAAAGCAGAAAATTTTTCGAAAAATGGTTTCTATATGAAAACACTAAAAAAATTTTATCTCAATGACATAAAAAGTCTGCAATTTCATGTTTAGACCATTTGTCAAAGGGGAGGGCGGCCGTCCCCTCTAAAACCTCGTGTATAATTTCAGGGGCATGCGTATCGTACCATAATCGGCACCTCTGCTAAAGCCGTCTCGAAAATAGTGTTTTAATTGTGTAGAATCTGTCTTTTTGTGTAGATATTAATGCTGGGTATAATTGGTCTATTATCACTAAAATGTGATGACAGTGTTGTATAATCGCGTAATGTAAACAGTCTCACTAATTCATACCTAATGCAATGCTTTGTTTTAGTTTTGAAAGCCTTTGCGAATACACAACATCCGTGCTTTTGCGGCGAAGAAGCACGCTGTGTATTTGAGTGGCATATCCTGTGGTTTTTTGTAGTAAGCTATAATCTTCTCATTTTGGCGAACACGTAGAAATTGACGGTAAGATTTAGAATTTGTAACGCTTTTTATTCAGTTTTTTTCAATTTGGAAATGTAATTTCTTATTCAAAGAAACTTTGCTGAAGCGATTTGTCAGATTCGAGGGCGTCTAGCTTTTTCTGCAAACATTTTATTTTAAAAAATGTATCAAAAATATTTTGTTTAAAACTTTTCAACTTTGAGTAGATAGCAACGGTGTAGACAATCTTTAATTGGCATGCTACCCATAGATATTTTCTAACCCATTAAGTTGATCCATTTTTTCTTTATAGGAGTTACTATACTTTTAAGAACTTGTCATAAAAAATTTCTGTTGCCATTAAGAAAAAGCTGCTGTTTTCAGTGAACAAAAGTCAGATGTTGCCTCTGAAAACTATTAACTTTGCAAGTCAAACGCTAATAACAAATTGGACTATTTTGATTCGACTATTCCAATCTCAATTTCTTAAAACAAACGGCAAACTCGGATATATTCTGTTTTTTTATAATTGTGACTTTTTGATTTAGCTCCGTTTTCAGAGGGCAGTTTAATGCTACAAGCTTAGAATTTGAATATAGATATATTCATATATATATATATATATATATATA
>CABFPE010000457.1:485121-495925 GCA_900660155.1 Hofstenia miamia
TATATATATATATATATATATATATATATATTTCCATGTGGCTTTTCCTTCATCATCTTTGCAACATCTGGAAATTTGCCACTGTGAAGAAGCATCGGTTAGGACCAGATGAAGGTAACGGACCTTTGAAATCAACATTTGAACACTCAAAGGGTTGTGTTGCTTCTATCAGATTAGCTACGGTGGCTTGAAAAAAACGCGGTTTTACGATTGCGCATTCATGACAACCTGAAATGACTTTCTTGACATCTTCCAAAGAATAAGGCAGATTGCGAACACGTACAATATGATGAAATCGAGTGTTACCGTTGTGACAGAGAGCTTTGTGCAATTTGAGCAGCTCATTTGATCTTGAAGTGAAAGAGCAAACCCGTGACAGCATCAGCTGAAACATTTTCTGGGTCTGAACGATAATATGTTATATTTATTTTAATGTTCAATTATTTGTTTATCTTTCGAATATTTTGCTTATTTGAGAAGTAATGGTGTTGGCACGATAATTAGTGGTAATTGATGGATCGTTTTTCAAAAAAAATAGGTTTCGTGTGAGCAAATTTTAGATTATTCGGGAAGTAATTACATTTTATGCATTCATTAACACTAGAACAGCGATTACTCCTTGAGAGTAAATTTACATCTGATGTTTCAAATGCGAAAATTATGAAATAGAAACAAAATTTCTACAAATAGCAAATCCAATGAGATTATCAACATAATTGAAAGTATATGTACCTGCTAGTGTTTTTGCTGAGAGAATAGTTAAGCAAAAAAAACCCTTAAATGTCAGTTTGACCTATTGTCGCCTTTCTAGTGTTAAATATAAACTTTAATAGATTTGCAATGATGTCTGCAGTACTTTTATGGTCCCATGAGGCTATTCTTGAGGAATAGCTTTATTTGTTTATTTTAAGTTCATTTCATAATTTCATAAGTTGAGATGCGGAAAGTCCATTAGTGTCCTACTCGACGAGGTCTAGTAGGCAACGCTTTATTGGCCAAAATTCGATTATTTTCATAACAGGCAAGCGATAATTTGTCTTCTAGTTGTTGAATAAAATAATAATTGCTTCTTAAACCGTGAATTTTTGATTGGATTAGCAATTGCATTTTCCTAAAGTATTGTTCAATAATCTATTCCTTCTAAGTAGAGAACAAGTTTCATTAACAGAGCAAACCACGTGCTATCAAGATCGGCATTTACAGACAATTGCGAGAATTAAATAGCTTGAAGTGAATTCCCTGCATTGAAAATTTTTAATTATTCTGGAAATTTAAATGTACGCAATGCAGGGTATCTAAGTGTTTATTAAAATTTTTTATGTATGATTCGTAGACCTCAGTCTTTGTCGGTTTGTCGGTGTGTGTTTGAAGTAGAGATGTACGCGGTTTACAAATTTGTGCAGTGATCGCAAACTGCGCTGCACCACACCGCAAACTTTTTTTCCTACCGCTGTGAACCGCAAAATCATAATGTCCTCAAGATAAAATTATGACACATGAACAATTGCAGTATATATACAGTTAATGTATATAAATACAAACTATATAAAGCACGAGGGCAAATAATATATTCTTATTTACAAACGTTTTTAATATTGTCAAAATGTTTTTAAAACAGGATGGAGTCAACAGTCTCTGGCTTCAAGCGTTGTCGCCGTTATTCTGTGTTTGAAAACAGTATTTCTGAAGTGGCCTCACTTGCTGAGAGACAACCGAAAAATGTAGCCAATTGGCTTAAATATTATTGGCATATCTACGTAACAATCGACTTTGCTGAGTTAGGACAAGAAACGTTATCCAGTACGGATTTGTGCCACTTTGAACAAGGGTCTGCTAGTTTATTGTTCATATCCACATCGCCGGTTGTAATATGAGCTTCATCATTAAAACTGAGCGTAACCAGCAACTTGCCCACATCACAAATGATTCCACTTTTGTCCAAATGACTGAGAAACGATAAATACAGATCCAAGAATGTTGCAGCATAGTGCAGTAACGATATTTGAATTTGTTCTAGCAAAGATGACATTATTATCGCATTGCATTCTGTAATGAGATCCGAATAATTGCTCTTCGATTCACACATTTAAATTTATATAACGAATTAATATATTGCTTTAAAACACAATACCACTTTTATGTGTTGAATTATTTACCACTCCTCACCTCACCACATCACATTGCACTGCACCGCACTGCATTACACCGCGATCCATAAAAGTCTACGGCTACCGCAATATACCGCTGTGTGCGGTGTTCCGCTTGCGCACATCTCAAGTTTGAAGTGCAGTGCTTTGCGTTGCGATTTGAGAGTAACTACGAATTTCGAAATTCCGTTGTGTGAAAAATGAATTCCGTCTTTTGATAGGAGATTACTATTGACGACCTTAGAACCTAAGCAAAAATTTGTGAATAGCTTCAATACTGAGAAGTTCAATTTTTGAGACAAGTCAAAAATCATTTTGTTTAAATTAACAATTTTGTTGTTACACTAAAGTAACCTATTGCTGAAAAGACGAAGTTCGCTAAAGAAAAGTCTGGTTGGATTAAGCATGTTCCTAATAACTTTAATGAGGTTCGAATACTTGGCTTTAAAATTTTCGGGATCGTTCAGTGTATAATTTTGTTCGATTTATTCAAAGACAGTTTCCATTTGGGTTCGTGGATGTAATTACAGTGTGCGTTGTAGTTCTGAAATTCATGCTCCTGGATAGGAGTGAAGCGTTATTTATTTGTTTTTAATTAATTTTTTCTATAGCAAGTTCTTTAACATAGATCTACCTAACACTAAAAAATGTCATAATTTTATGTGGATTCCTAGGAGGGCGAGACCAGTTACTAGACGTTTTTTTGTGCAGGGTAGATGTTTGCGGAGATGCGGATGTCATCATAAGCACGTTCGAGTGCTCTCGGAAGAATGTATGCAGCGAAAATGAATTATCTTCTGAGCGGTAGAAGTGACTCTACTAATATACCATGCAATTAGTATTCGTGACAGCGACTCTTTTCAGAGCAGAACAGAGCTCGCAAGAAATGGACTTGAACGAAATCATCGCGGCCAATAAAATCATCTAAATATAGTGAAGTTTGTGCCTTTTATAGCTTGGCCCTAGCTTTAAGCTACCACTTCAGCTTTCCATTTTTGAGTGCCAATTTTACAGAATTGAAATTTGAATGATCCTTCTTTTGCACAAGATTGTGATTTTTGCTTTGATGTATTTACATGCTGTTCACACGTGCTTTCCTATCACTACTGTGTGAGAATTGGAATATAATGGATGAAAATCAGAGATGCCCAACTACAGTATCTGAATGGAAAGTTATTAGTTAGAAAGAGTAATCAGTGCCAAACAGAGCTGTTATACTTGATAGTAAACTCGTGGTTTTTGCATTTTTAAACAGAAACCAATTAAACTAAATTTTTGATTTAAACGTCATTTGTAAAATAGTGCAAGTTTCGCATCATGATATGACAGATCAGATTTTAATGCTACTGTTTATATTTTTGTATTGTGATTGACTAATGTTATTTAAACCCATATAACTTGCTAATTATTGCCTAAGTAAATCAATGGGTTCAGGGATGTCACAATAACCCAATTCATGTATGATCCTTTGTTCCACAATGCAGGGTACATGTATATGTAACCAGTGATACATGTTGTGAATCTTTACTTTCACAAGATAGCCACTTTCTCATAGGCTTTAATAGATATACTATCAAACATTCGTCCATAATTTGGTTTACCAAATATTGATCATACAAATGTCATTGTTTATAACCCCGTTGAAGGAAAATCACAAATTGTGTTCGGTAATTAGGTTTCCTGATAAAATGTGTCTGGAAATTGTTATCCGGATAAAAACTTTCCGGAAATTTCGACTTTTCTGTACTAATTTGGATTTCTAATTAACGAAGTTCTTATTTAATGCATTCAACGTAGCTATTCAAAATTTCGCTATTTAACATTGTTATTATGATGGCGAATTTTCATTTTAATAACTACAGTTTCTCCATACTGATTTTTGTAATACTGTTTTGTTTAGATATTGATGTTGGGACCTAGGGGTCATTACAGTGTTTTGGAAAAAGTTGGTGTCGGCGCTTACGGAGAAGTTTATAGAGCCAAGGACCCTAGAACAGGTGGACATGTGGCATTAAAGCGGGTTCGTGTGTTCGATGCCGAGGGTGTTGCACAGTCTACTCTTCGTGAAATTTCGTTGTTGCGACGCCTCTCTATTTTCAACCATCCAAACATCGTTGACCTATATGATATTGTTATGCCACAAGGGAAATCGGTAGAAGGTCTTACACTTGTATTTGAGTTTATTCCCCGAGACTTGCAGCAATTTATTTCCACGGAAACCTTTTACACTGCTGATAAAGTCCGCAACATCTTCCGTCAAACACTCAGTGGAATCGATTTCTTACATTCACATGTAACTATTTTTTGATTCTAAACATAAGGAAATAATTTAGCATTGGTCTTCTAAAGTTTTTTATTTCTGCGATCAAATTTTGTGATTCAGTTGCTTTTTAACCCGAAATATTTTGTTTAATTCTCTGCAAATTTTGCATGTCGATGAAATTCAGAACTTGATTTTAGAGAGCTTATGTACAGCTGGAAGCAGGTTGCATTAACATTGAGAGAGTGAGCTTTGGTCAGCTCGAAAATCTTAATTTTCATCTTATAATTTACTATGTTATCAGTTTATCAGAACCTTTCGAAATATTTTGTCTAAAATTTAGTTTGGGTGCTGGTAAAGATGTTTAATATATTTATCGGCATTTAAGTATTGCTATTAATTGCATTGTCTCAATTAATTTTGGCAATATTATATAACAAGATTTACAATCTGCAGTTCAGGTTTGATCGGTACAATACAAAAATTCTTGTTGGCGTGGTTCGAAAATCTTCCAACCGTTTCCAAGAGCGCTAAAATTTATCAAAATACGAAAATTTATTTTTAATTAGGTGTTGCATTAAGATTATGTGGAAGGATGTATATTTGAAGGTTAACCCAAATTTATATCTTAAAGAATACAATAAATTTATTACTAAAAGCTAGGAAATTATTAATGATTGTTTTTTAATTAGTTGTTTGATTTTTTTCAATTTTGATATTAAGATCATTCCATAATGTAACTCATTTAAATTTTAGTGAGTTGTCACAATTAGTTCTTTGGTCATACCTTAAAATTATTTAGGCAATTTGAAGAAATTGAATAAATGATACCATTTTATAAGGTAATCGCACAATTGTGGATATAATTGGGAGATCTCCAATTATGCATTTTTGATAAGTCTTCTCCCTTTAAAATTACTGCTTCGAAAGAGAAAGCAACAATACGTTTATAACAAAATCACCTGCTTATTGTAAGAATTCTCTAAGTTTCGTAAGTGACGAATTCATTAAATATTAAATGTACATCGACAATTTATTTTTACAATTATCACACTGATTAAAGTATAGCAATTAATTTTTCAATTTTTGATATTTTCAGAATTCGTTTGAAGCTCTTTTGATTCAGCGGTAATAAATTGCGTTTTATTTGCATTAATTTTTCATCTGTTTTTGTCAATGTATGTAGCATGTCATACAGTTTTTTTAGTCAAAAGTTGAGTAGTTCAAAAGGAATTCCACTGTTCAAATAATACAAGTACCGCATACTCAACGTAGCACTGGCTTGTTTAGGATTTTTAAAACGGGCGAGGGGGGGCTGACACCTTTTATTACTGAAAAAAATTGGAAGAAATGTTTTTTTGGACAGAAATAAGCTTACACAAAATGCAATCGTCTCTTTTTAGCAGCATATCGATTGATAACATTTTGAATTAACGTGAACTATTTTCAATTTTGAGGAAAAGAGAAAATTTTTCTTAAGAGTTCGCAGTTGACCCCAAAAAGGGGGGTCGCCCCCCCCCCCCTAAACGTGTCACTTCAATGTAGTTGTAAACGGTTTCACTTTTCAGAGATTGAAACATATAGCTCCGTTAAAAAAATTCGAAAAAGAATTTTTTTCAATCTCTTAGTCACAAACATACGCAGAGTAACAAAATATACATCAATCGGTGGCAAATTAAGTTTTCTATATTTATGTAAAAGAAATTCAATAATATTGCTTCCGGAGAGATCTATTTAAAAAATCTGTCCTTAATTTAGTCCATCAAATTCTTCTGCATTCTCGGGGTAATTTTTTCTTCGAACTCTCCAGCAAATATTTCTTCAGTTTTTGCATGTTTTTTAGATTTTTCATTTCTACATCGTTCTTCATGATTCCCCAAACATTTTCTATAGGTGAAAGGTCCGGTGAGTTGGCAGGTCATTGCAAAATTTGCAGATTTTTTTCTCAGAGGAAATTTTGGGTGTGTCTTGAAGCAAGACCGTCTTAAAGTTTAAGACGGTCTTGTCTTGAAGTATGGGGAGTCGCCCCTATCTATCTGAAGAGTCCATCCATTCCGATGACACCGGTCTGTAAATGGGATAAACTCTGCTAAAATATCATTATATCAGTACTGTCTTACAGTACCTCCTTCCGCAATTTTCCGGCAGAAACCTTTATACCTCAAAACACTTGAAACCATATTTTGGAAAAAGCTGATTTCAATGGGTTTTGTAAAGCAATTTTGACAAAACTTTTCCGTTCATTTATAGTCAATTCGCGGAGTCGCCCACCTCCTTTCTTACTTTTTAGTGTGTTCGTTTCAGTCAGCTTTTTGAAGTTTCTGTAGAATGTTTTTGGGTTCATGCTCGATGTTTAAGTAAAGTTTTGCGGTCTGTGTTCCAGTAAAGTAAAGAGATATTGCAGAACGTTTCTTGCATCTTGATGAGCATGCTTAGTGAAAATTAATAAATTACCTGTCCCTATCTGGTGTGTTTACGGGTACCGTGGTCGCCTAAATGTGTTCGGCCAGAGCATGGCACTTTAATGAGGTGAAGAGACTTTTGTACCCTCGTTGAAAAGTTTTTGTATATGAAAATTCTTTCACATATTTTTACCGCAGCTATATCATTTACATACAGTGTTACTCAACTAGGTAGTAGTAGTGATCGTTGTGAAAGTCCACGATTTGTAGTTATGCGTTGTTTTTTATAAGTCAGCGTCCACTTGCTTTTTAAATGATAAATGTTATATTATCAAATTTAGCAGCAGTGAAATGTTGATAAACAAACGGTTAAATTAAATTATAATGTGTATTCCCTTCTAGCATTCAAATTTAGTTTTGCGTTATCTCTTCTAGAATCTTATTTATGATATATTTCTCTAGAAAAATCTTGATTTTGCCTGAAAGACATTTCAAACAATAATATTCTCTCTTCAAAATCAGTGGGTGCATACAACTAAATACAAAACGTAGCTATCTGCAAAATCAGGGATGCACACTCGGCTTGTGAGTGTCTTTTAATAGGAAAGAACTAGTTTGCTATTGCGCAAATCTGCAACACATAAATCACTTAGAAAAGAAACAATATATAAACTGTCACATATCGTAGTCTAAGTTGTCTTTATTCGTCATAAAACTGTCGTGAATTTGATTACTTGTGCACCCCTGCTCTAGAATCAAAAATGATGTTGGTACTACAATCAACTACGTTCCCTAAAGTGTAACAAATATTGATTTAGATCGCAGCGTAAAACTGCGAATTGATAGTGGAGCCCTCTCTTGTGAAAGAACAGTAAATTATGGCCGCGAATTTCTTTGTTTATTTCTGCTTATATTGACTTCAATTCTAACAATTTTGTATTCCTTATTTTTGTAATATGTCCAACACCAAAACAGTTATCATTCAGAGTTTCGCCAATGGTGCTTGTACAAGTTGATTCCAGCATACTTCTCTAAGAAACATTTTAAATGTGTTCTTTTCTAAAAATATTAAGTTTTTCTGTAGATTTTGTTTAGAATTGTTAAGTGGTTTTTCAACACAACACATACACCTTCATTTAATTGATTTTTTCAACACAGATCTATTGAAAGCGATCCACTGGATTTTAGGTGTCTGGAAGTTAAATATTTACTGATAATTAACAGCTCTTTTGTGACATTTTCGTTTGTTTAATGTTGGCAATAAAATATATTTTCGATTTATCAGATTACTAAACGCAAATAGTTGATGGTCGAACATCTTTCCTAATAGCAATCAAGTAAATACAGCATTATTAGAAAAAATTTACATGCGATTGCCCTAATTAACGAATTTAAAATTCGAATCGAGATTTGCTATTTTGTGAAAATAACAGGCTTTCAAATCAGCAATAATTTTGAACAGTGTATATGGTCCAGCACTGCAAAGAAATTTAGCTTCAAGCTTCATATTTTTCTAGAGTGATGTGGCTCCACCCTAATTCCTTTTTCCAGCTCTTGAACCTAAATTATTAAACACATCATATGAAACTTCATCCTATTTACCTGTCTATATAATGATATTTCATTTATGTTACGCTATATAACCTTCTGATAAGTGATGTTGTAAATTCTTGATTTTGAATTCAATTGAGAAATGTCATGTGCACGTTTCCCATATTTGTTATTTGCTAAGTTGTTCTTGTTTATACAATTTCATTACCACAAAAATTGTTAGATCTATACAATTTCATTACCACAAAAATTGTTAGATCTGCTTCTGCACTTTGCCAAATTCGAATCCGCAGGTTCGAATTCTAATTTAGGATAAATTTGATTCGATTAATAATTTTTGAGGTCATTTTAGTTGATTTAGATTTACCAATTTTTTTTTGAAACTTTTCTTTCCTGTTGTTGTTTATCTTTGTAGACTTTTACAATTCATTTGATAGAATTCTACATATCCTTATGCAGGGTGTGTAGATATTTTGTAAAAAGGACATTTACATAAGCCTTCTCCAAAATTTCATGCTAATACAATTGCTGTCTTTATACCATGTTACGTTATTAAATTAAATTCTACTTTATCAAGATGTTTTCTCGTATTTTTGCTACTTTTTTAGTCTAACAACAGCATATAAAGTAGTGACTTACAATCAATTTTTTCGGGCTAAACACAGACTGATATTGTTTGATGGTTTTGCCACAACTAAAAATTTTAAGTTCCAAACTTCTTGTGACATGGTATTTGTACATCATTTCTAAGATTAGAGTTTATTATAATATTTGGCGAGTGAACGTTCAAACTGTTGCATCTGCCCGTCTTGTCTGATAGTAACACTGTAGCAGCAGCAGCAATAGTCCTCCAAATTGCATTATGAAATGATAATGAATCAGATTGAAATATTCGTACATATACGTTGCTTGGCATTTTGCCCTTTGGGCTAGTTTATATTTCTTGTTTATTAACTGATAGTAAAGAACATGAAGAGATGTAGCGGTATTATTTTGAATAGAAATTGGATTGATAGTTTCCCAATGCGACTAATTTACTTGAATTTTATTTAAGTCATTACTACTGAATTCCAGAATATGCTTGCATTTTGATGCGATTATGGTAATACCCAAACCCTTTCACAATAGTGAAGCATACCCACATAGTCTCACCTTGAGAATATCTAATGTTACTTTGATTTGTTCGTGAAGGCTCATTTGAAAGAGCATTTGTTATAAGCAGTTATTGACTAGTAAAGTCTGACCTCATGAAGCTAAAAATTTACTTATTTATTGCCCTAAAAATCATACAGAAAATTTGAACTATAACTTTATAAACCAACTGTATATATGTCTCAGAATTTGTGTCCAAAAAGTTTATTGGTCTTGAGCACATTATATTTTTTTAAAAGTGAATAGGTATTTGCAAGTTTGATGCATCGTAATACATGTATCACTAACGCAACATTATGATTAATAAATAATTTTTTATTTTTTATCTATTCTAACACATTATTTAGTCTGTTATTCATCGAGATTTAAAACCCGACAATATTCTTCTGACTGAAGATTATAAAGTGAAAATTGCAGATTTTGGTTTGGCCAAGCTAGTAGATGGTTCGTGTCAAATGACCACAGAAGTGGTAACTTTGTGGTATCGTGCCTTTGAACTATTAGTTTGTGCTCCATACAATGAGCTGATAGACGCCTGGTCGCTTGGAATGATTCTCGCACAGTTGTTCAGACGACGACCTCTTCTGAAAGCGCCGACTGAAGTAGCACTTCTACGTGAAATTTTTTCAGTTTTGGGCTGCCCGTCTCATTGGCCAAGTGAAGCCTCTGTTAGAATGACTTCATTTGAAAACTCTCCTAGAACAAGTAAACTGAATGATCATCTTTTGATTGCGTGCCCTCACGCATTCGATATAATTAACAAATTTTTAATGTACGATCAAAAATATAGACTTTCGGTGTCAGCAGCATTACAACACCCATTTCTAACAGAGTGTACCTGTGCAATAAATAAGGCTCCATTTCAGTCTACAGAAAACTTCAACAATTTGAATGCCAAATCCTCAGATTCTGAACAGATCCTACAATTTAGTCCAGATTTGATTTGTAAATCTTAGCTTAATTAGCATATTTTGTTTTCAGATATATTTTGTTATAAAACTGTACTTTTTAGTAACATTGCTCCGAAGAAAATTCTCTAAAATATGTTGGTTTTATAAAGGCTTAACTGAATGCTGCTGAAATTGTAAATATTTGTTGTTCAAAGCACTTTTTTTATCCATAAGACTCCAAGCGAAATATTTCCAATTTGAATTATTGGTTTTGCTAAGGATCTAAACATAAATTTATGAAAATCTTAAGTAGCGTGCACACTTACAACTTTGCGCGCAACCTATCTTGATTTAATGAGGCGCACAAGAAAAGTTGTAAGTGTGTACGCGATTCCAACTTTG
>CABFPE010000457.1:502098-516111 GCA_900660155.1 Hofstenia miamia
TTTAGACAAATATTAATCGATTTTTTAAAATGTTAGAAAAAGCACAAGGTGCTTTCAAAACTATTTCTTTTTCCTTCAGACTGCTTCATTGAATGGGCTTTAATGTAATTTACTGGTAAATATAATTAATAAAAATTGCAATACATATAATTCAACTAAAAAGTTGTGCGCAAAGTTGTAAGTGTGTACGCAAATATTTTTGCTGTGAACTTTATAATTACCCGAAAAGTTGTGCGCAAAGTTGGAAGTGTGTACGCAAAATATTTTTGCTGTGCACTTTATAATTACCCAAAAAGTTGTGCGCAAAGTTGTAAGTGTGCACGCTACTTTCCTGGCTAATTCGACGTAACGGAACCACAAAAATTTGTCTTATGCTTAGTATAAATAATGGAATAGATTTCAACCGGACAGTTTACTACACTACCTTATTGGAACGTTAGACTGTAATGCATACTGCATTCTCCACCAAATTAAACTCTTGTAAATACATGGTAATTAATTATGTACCCGCTTCGAATTTGTGTAACGGACTCACATCCCATTTTCTACAGAAATGAAAATTATATTTTAAAATTTTCTTCAATTAAAAAATAATACATGATTACTTTCGCAGGTAAATCTGATGTAATGCCATTTGGAAAACGTCAAATCCAAAATAATTTTGAATGAAAACTCAATTTCGCTTGAAAAGGTTGAATTTCTACGTTACAAAACCCACAATTTGAATGCAACGGGTTCACACATATTATAATGCAAATAATATTTAAAAATGCATACAGTAATATATGTATACAAAACACATGACAAAAAAAATAAAACATAAATAAATAACTAACTACAAATTAATGTGTACAATATATAATAATATAATCAATGTTTGTGTGAATGTTTGTGTAGATGCTCAATGTTGGATGTATGTTTCGAATGCATGAAGTCCCCTAATGTATACTGTTTTATTAGAAGCAATTTTTTCAATTTGTTTCTAAACTTTTTATAGTTTTTTTCTATTCGCTTTTCATAATCTCAATTATTCCACAATTTAATTGATGTGATGAAAGCCATAAGAATTTTTTTCTAAACACAGAAATTTTTGAGACCGCTCATTTTATTTAATATAGTCATTAAGAAAAAGTGAAGAGATGTTTGATGAGATTTGAATTTAAATATATTGGATAGCATATACAGATGAATTTGGTAGAACGGAGATAATATTTTATATTTATTACTATATACTGATGCTTCGTCATGCTTTTGTGCAAAGTTTAGAGTTTTTATACACCAATTAAATGTCATTGATAGAAGCATACGATGTTTCGAATTTAGGTTAGTTAAAAGAAAGGAACATTATTGAAAATGAGATAAACAGAAAGCATGTATTCGTTGTTTATGATAATTGCTTGATATTACAATGCGTAAGTGATAAAGATATCTAATGCATGCAGTCATTTTTTGAATCTTATTCAGTAGAAATTTTTCAAATGTTAATTCATTATCTATTTTCACTCCTAAATAGCTGACTGATTCACATTGCTTTATTGACTCATTATTTATCTTTAGTTCTATATCATTTATTAGATTTCTTTGTGCCTTCGGTAAAAAAATTATAAATTGTTTTTTCAATATTTAGTTTCAGTTGATTATTTGTAATTGTTTAATTTTTCAATATCTGGTTGGAAGGTTTTTGTAGAATCAAAAGCATTTTTTTCGGTACTTATTAGGCATTTGTCGTCGGCGTATTGGTATATGTCGCTGTTTTTAACATGTTTTATTATATCATTTACAAAAATTGCAAATAAAATAGGGCCAAGTATAGTACCTTGGGGCTTAATTTTTTACTGTTTAGTATTACACAGCAGTTGCATGTTTAAATTTATCAAAGGCGTTTGACTCTATAAACCACGAAATTTTAATTAAAAAATAATAATTATGGGCTTCACAAAGAAAAGTGCAGACTTAATAAATAGTTATCTTCATAATCATAGACAAAGAGTTGAGCTAAATGGAATTTTATTTGACTGGATTTTTATTAAAAATAGTGTTCCACAAGGAACAATTTTAGGACCATTACTATTCAACATGTATGTTAGTGATTTGAGTAATCAGACTACATGTAATATCATACAACATGCTGACAATACAATGCTATTTAGTTCACATAAGTCTTCTGAAATTGCCATAAAAGTTCTTGAAATAAATTGAATTTATCTTGCACAAAATTTGAATCATTAAGGCTGAGAATAAACCCATTTAAAACACAATTTTGTATAATTAGTCCTAAATCTAATGATAACAACACAAGCGTTTCTCAATATAAATTAAAATTTAATGATATGTATGTAGAACAAGTTAATTCCTTCAAATATCTAGGTATAATTTTTGATTCTCAACTTAATTTTACAAAGCAAATAAATAATGTTATAAAGAAAATGGCTGTTTCAATTAAGGCTCTCAGCAATATATCTCAACAACTTCCAACCAAAGCAAAGATTCAAATAATTCACACATTAATACTAAGTCACTTAAATTATGCAAACATACTATATACTGACATAAATTAACAACTTTTGAATAAAATCAATGTACAAATAAATTTGGTTTTAAAAATAGCAGTTAATCATTTACATAACAAGAATGCAGAAATAAAAATATTAACAAAAACTTTTCTAAATTCACAGTGTATAATTTATAAAAATGTGTTAACTACTTTCTTTAAAATATTTAATAACAGTGTTCTCTATAACAAATCTAATGTTTTATCCTCCAAATTATCATTTAGACAAATTATAGAACACTAAAAATTAAATATAAAATAAAGAAAAATTCATTTCTCAATACGTCAATAAATGTATGGAATATATACCCAAATCTATAAAACAAATCCATAAAACAAAAGTATTCAAAGACAAAATATATAAACACTTCCATTGTTATACAAAGGAAAAGCCTTGAATACAAATGGCGCGAGGTTTTAAATTTTATAATACTGACTATTCCCCTCACCATATATAAATTCACTATAGTCCAAGCCATTAGTTATAATTGCCTTTGTAAATATTCATTTGTATGTATGTATATTTGTTTTTGTACTTGTGTAGTTATTTTTTTAACACTATTTAGAGTTGTAAACAGTATTTTATATTGTACAAATCAACTCTAAATATAAACATTTCTTCTTCTTTTTCATGAATCATTGTGAAAGTTAGTCCCATAAATGTCAGAAAAATGATGCATCATGTAAATGATGCAAAAAAATAAGCAAGTAGTTAAAACTCTCCATTAGTCGGGAAACTTAATAATGTCAATAATGTGACGTCACTAATTAAACCTCTCCTTGATATTAGTGAGTCAGCTAAATGTCATAGATGTTATGAGAACTTCAGGGTGTCCAATGAAGTTTCCTCTCCATTTGTATTACTGCTATCATGCCTAAATGTTTGTGAAAAATTAACCCCTATGTATTAAAAATTATAGCATTCTTTAAATTATTTCACAAATTGTTGTCTATTGGCTGCCAAATGAAAAAGATTTACCTTCAAATTACACAATTACCTAAATTAATGAACACATTTTGATTAATGCTTGACTGGAAGTAAGTACACAATGACATATATAAAGAATGCTAGTTATTGCAAATTCTAAGATATTGGGCAAACTTTTCTTTGTACATCAAAAGTTACAGTGGGGCAAAAGTGTTCTCATTTGATTTTTCAAAGTGGTATAACTTTTGCCGCACTTTAATAACAGAGTTGAGTGGCAGTGGGGCAAATGTGTTCCCATTAGAAGTGAGTTGCCCCACTGCCACTCAAAGTGGGGCAAAAAATTAAAAGAGAACACAGATTTTCTTCAAGCAGGGTGACTCACAGTAGTTTGACTCAACTCTAATGGGAGCAGGGCCAAAGTTTTCAGTGACATTTCAAATACAGCCAATAATAAAATCGAAAATCACCAAAATATTCAAGTTCAAGCAGCTACATGCCATTCACTAGTTCAAACAGAAGCCTTGTCAGGAATAAACTTCACAGTTTTGGCTCCTGATTCCCCCACACCTCGTCCACTAAAGATCAGAAATTGCCAGCCATGAAAATTGAGAGAAGGCACTGATACCCTCATAGTTGTCACTTCCATGTAGAGAGATCTTAGATCACCAGGACTTATAAAAGGAGCCAATGTTTCTGTACATTCTTATCCCAGCAGTACAATTGATGAGCTCACAGCTGTCTTTCAACTGTACCCAAAAGAAAACTCAGTTAATAGAGTCATGGTATCAGTTGGTAGAAATGACATTATGCAGAAAGTTAATAGTATTAAACAAAAATTCAGTTCTTCTATTTTTATTAGTGAAGTTGTTCCCTTTCTTTTTTGGGACTCTTACACTAGAAAAGCAAAAGAACTATACATTTTAATTAAACAAAATCAGAAATCATCCAATTATTCTGTTCTTAAACATTTTAACTTTTTTATTTGGGGAAACATATCAATCTAAATCTATTTTTGTGAGACAGAATACACTTCTTGAAGCTAGGCTATGCTACCCTGGCACACTCCATCAAAGACTTCTTCAAACCACAAAACTGATGACATATAGTGCAAATACCTCAAGTATTGCTGCAGTCTTACTTTCACTGCACCAAAGAAATCAATATCAAGGGGCTTCCAATTTGATAATCATCATGCACAGGTCACCAACAGCTATCAAGATAATGCATCAGCACTTAGGTCACCAGCACCACTCACACCCACTGATGTTGACTGTGTTGAAAGACTCAGAAACCTTTTAAGACTTTTCTAATCATGGTAACTTTTTTATTACCTTTAATATCTTTTGGACTATGGTGAATTTTTCATCTAATGTCTGTATTATGCCATAATTCAGTCAGTGCATCCTATATAATTTTAATTTTTGCTAAAATAAAATGCAACATCACTTTTGCAAATTCATCTCAAAGCAAGTTTTTTAAGAAATACAAAAATCCTACAGCCATCAAACTTTATTGGACTTATTGCTGTCCCAATTTCCTTATAAGAATGATAAACCTTTGTTTTTAAGATGCTAATTTAATAAACACTCTTTTGTTAGTTTCAGGCATTCACCCAACCCAGGACCAATTTCTAATGTGCAGATTTATGATTTTTTGGAATGTCTCAAAAAAATTCAATCCATTCATTCAACCAAATACATGCATATAAACTACCAGAACCTATCTATTAAGTTCAGTACTTTTTGACATTTTTTTAGAGGATATTAGAGAAAATCTTGTTCTGGGCATTTCTGAAACCTGGCTTACAAATGAAGATCAATCTTCTTTATGGTCAATTGACCAATCAAAATCTAAACTATATTGTGCAGATTGAAACCCTTCCCTACATTTTAACAAAACCAAAGGAGGCGAGGTTCTCTTTTTAATTTCTAACATGCTTAAACCTAGATTGAGGTCTGATATTACCAGCACTAACAACATTTTTGAAACCTCTGGGTTGAGATTGTAAGTCTTACTAAAAATAAGCATAAGCAATTAATAAATATCTTATACTGCCTAAATATTCATTCACAAATAGTTTTTCAAGCAAATTGAAAACCAAATTACAACTGCTTTACTATGATGCTGTCATGGAGCTATTACACCAAATATTAAAAGGACACCACCTTAAGCATAAATTAAGCATAATTTAAAGCATTTCTGTGTAGTTATTTTGTATGATATTTAATTTTTAAGCCAATTATTACTTTTTTTATAGACATTGTAGTAAGTATCTTGATTAATTGATTAAAAAAGTAAGTAGATTATTCAAATTAAAAGAAAGTTAAATTCAATGCATTCTACATTTTTTTATTTGTTAAATTAAACTTCAATCAAATCTTCACAAAATAAGCTTTGAGTAGTTAGGATGGGCTATAGAAGGCCCCAATGGGGCATCTGTAAGTTCTCATAACACCAATGACCATTGGCCATGTCTAAATGGACTGATTCTATTGGAGGCCATCTAGTGACAAAATATTTTTGGCAGAGTTAAATTGAGTGAATTAATTTTGTGATTAATTTTGTATTATTAATTTATATAATTTGGGAAAAGTGATATAATTGATGACAAGAAGTGTTTTTGACAAAATTAAATATTAATACATTGTTGACTAATAGTAAATTTTCTTATCCATAAAAATTCCATGCATTTCTAATACTTAACAATTAATGCAATTTAATTTGCTATACATTATATGCAAAGAGTTACATTTCCATTTTTTCAAATACACCACTATTCAATTGTACACAATTCCACATTTTCTAATGATTAACATCCTCAATTGTTGTAATTAATTTGTTTTTCAGGGGTCTATACATTACATGCAAAGGGTTACATTTCGTTTTTTTCAAATGCACTGCTATTTCATTGTAAAAATTCCATGCAATTAAATTGTTTTTTGCTAATATACAATATACAAAACAGAAAAATATCAGCAATAATTAATTATTACACTCATATGAAATATAGACTTACATGATAAAGGTAATTATGTCTTTCATTTTTTCAAATACATTTCTATTTTTCATTGTATTAAATTCTACATGTTTCTAATGATTAATGTCTGCAATCATTGTAATTAATTCTTTTTCACCAATGTTTCCTATCCATTAAAAATTCCATGCTTTAAATTTATTTTTTTGCAAATGCAAAATGGGAGAAATATTCACCATACTTAAAAATTACAGCCATATGAAATATAAACTTACATGATAAAGGTAATTTTTTTTCTGAATAAATTATACATGCAATGCTATTAGTAGGATTTATACATATACATGCTTTCATTAATACAATATTATGATATTAGTTTTACACAAAGATCTTTTCTCTCCATTTCTTTTTGGTTTATTTAGCATTTTAGGGGATGTATAGGTTTGCTGATTGTTACATCTTTTGTCAACTTTGCATGCTTTCCAGTTTATTTGGTTTATGATTCTTGCTCACAGCCTTATTGATATCTTTCCCATTGTATTGTGTAGTTGCCATAGAAATGAAAATGCGGTTTTCCAAGCAATTTTGTATTCTTATTGTTAACCTATTGCTACATACTCAATTCCCCTTCAATGGATATGATTTTTAATCATTAAATTAGTCAACTCCATGTTGAGATCACCTTATAAATGTACAAATGCTTGTAAGTAGTGTATTATTCACATGTCAAAAATATAGACACATGATATTTAGAAAGACAGCTCAAAAAGAATTTTGAGAAAATTACAAAATAAAAATTTATAGGTGAAAAACAACGTCTATAAAATCACTTAATCACAGTAGAGACTCTGCTATGACTTGAAAAATTTAATACATATTCAGTTAATATCTTCCTAATGGTACAACAAAGCAAAAATTAATGTTTATAATTTATAGTTTCAGTAAGCTACTAGTTAAAAAAATAGCAAATTTATAACGCATGTGATTAAACAAAATTTTCAAAGTAGCAAAAATCATTATGTGTAATTTAGGTGTATAATATAGATGTATGTATAATATAGATGTGTTATGAAAACAAAAGTATTGTCATAATTTAATTGAATGTAGATGCATCTTGAGTTTTCAAGATTGCTTTTTAAACATACAAATGCTTGTAAATGAAGAAGAAGAAGAAGAAAAATCTATATTCAGAAATTGTTTTAACAATAAATAGAAATACTGATAACAAATTCTGAAAGCGTCAAGAAAGTAATACAAAATTAAACAAAGAAAAGAAAACAATGACTATTTACAAATAAAAAGTGGTTAACTTGGGCTATGGCGATTGTTAGTTTCTATTAATAGAGTAATCAGGATTATAAAATTTATAACCTCGCCATTTCAGTTTTTTTATATTATAAGTGCAAAAATATTTTTTAATATTCATTTTAAAGTTTTTTAATTTACTTATTTGTTTAATATATTTTGGTAATTCATTCCACATATTTATAGCTGTGTTTAGAAATGAATTTTTCATTATTCGTTTCTTATACCTAATAGGTTGAATTATGTGTGTTCTTTTATTTTGTTTATTGACTAATTTTGCAGCAAGAAAGTCATTTTTGTAGTATGGGAAAGTATTGTTAACTATTTTGAAGAACGTCGTTAAGACATTTATATGGATGTAACATTGCGGATGTAAAAATAATTTTGAAATTTTTCTATATTCATTATTCTTATTAAAGCTATGATTATTTACTGCTACTTTAATAGCCCAATTTAGTTGCACTTGGAATTTCCTGAGAAATTGTTGGTTTATATCTGTGTAGAGTACATTGGCATAGTTAAAATGACTTAATATTAGAGCATATATTAATTGAATTTTTGCTTTAGTTGGAAGTTTTTGAGAAATTAAGTTAATTGCTTTAATCGATATGGCCATTTTTCTAATAACATGATTTAGTTGCTCTTCAAAATTTAGATGTATGTCAAAAATTATTCCGAGGTACTTAAAAGACTCAACCTGTTTTATTTGAATGCCGTTGAAATTAAGTTTGTATCTTGAAGTATCAGTAGATTTAGTTTTTGATTTAACAATACAGAATTGAGTTTTTAGTGGATTTACTTTTAGTTTTATAGAGGCAAAATATTTAGCAAGAGAAGCACAGTTTGTTTCGAGAGTTTGAACCGCTTTTTCGGGAAATTTATTAGAATGAAATAATATTGTGTCATCTGCATATTGTATAACGTCACATGTTACTTGCTCGGACAAATCATTTATGTAAATATTAAATAATAACGGACCCAAAATTGTACCCTGTGGAACCCCATTTTTAGTGCATACCCAATCTGAAAAAGATTCATTAATTTTAACTCTTTGCATGCGATTGTATAAGTAACTGGAGATAAGACCTATGCTGTCATTAGAAAAACCTAGAATTTTAATTTTTTGTAGTAAGATACTGCGGTCTATGGAATCGAAAGCTTTCGAGAGGTCTAAGCAAGCAATTGCTGAGTATTCATTATCATTTATTGTTGATCGCCATTTTTCTGTAGCTTGTATTAAAGCGTCGCTCGTAGAAATACCTTTACGAAAACCATATTGTGTTTTGGAGTAGAGATCATGTTTACAAAGATGTTCGTTAATTTGATTAAAAAGAATTCGTTCAAAAATTTTGCTGATTGGAGAAGTGATCGAAATGGGTCTATAATTTTCGCAATCTTCGGGATCATTTCTTTTAAATAATGGTGTTATATTTGCCAATTTTAATTCATCTGGAAAAAAGGAGTGTTTTATACAATTATTTAAAATGTAGCATATTGGTTCAGCTATTAAGTCACCTGAGAGTTTTAGGAACCACGTTGGTATTAGAGAGGGTCCACTGGATTTATTTTTTAAACATTGTATCGACTTTATGATTTCATATTTTGTTGCAAAACGAAAAGAGAAAGAGGTTGGAGTTCCTTTGGGTTTATTAAGGCAAAAAGGTACATTCATACCGTTGTAGTTTCCTAAATTTAGGAAAACTTCATTGAAAGCATTGCAGAATTCCTTCTTATTTGTAATGGATTTATCTTTATAGTATATTCTTTCTATTTCTTCGGTTCGCATGTTTTTTCTATTTAGCAAATTGTTAACAAATTCCCATTTATTTTTTTGGGAAGAAAGACTTTGATACTGAAAACGGGAATAATTATTACTTGCTTTCCTTATAGCAATGTTACATAAATTTCGTGCAGATTTATAAGCATTATGATTTTCCAGTGTTTGGGAATTTAAGTATTTTTTCAATTTCTGTTTCTTTATTTCGATTAAATCGAGGCATTTAGAATCAATCCATGGTTTTGAAAAATTATTCTGAGTTTTTTTGGTATTTTCGGATGAAAGAATATATTTTTCTGGGCAGCATATATCCAAATAGAAAAGTAAAGTTTTTGTAAAATGTGATAGCATTTCATTAGGTGTTAATGATGAATATATCGAATTCCAGTTTTCGATTTTTAAATACTGTCGAAGTTTTTCGACATTTTCTGTTGATTTTTCCCGTATTTTTATCCAAGATTTAGAGGGTTTACAAACTTTTAGAATATTCGAATAAGTAGCTATAAGGCAGTGATCTGAGTATGGAAATTCAAAACAAAAATAATTATAAGACGAAGAATTTTCTGATATCATGAAATAGTCAATAAGCGTTTTACTATTAGCAGAAATTCTAGAAGGAATTTTTTTATTTATTAGTGAAATATTGAAAGTATTGAGAAAATTGCCAAGCTTACTTTTTTCGTTATTGTTTAGAAGATTTACATTCCAGTCTCCCATTACCATTATATTCGTGTTATAACTCAGAGCAGTAGAAAATTCATCTTCCATTTGTAAGAAAAAGTTATTTATATAAGTTTTATTTGGACAATAAGAGATATTTAATAATTGACTATTAAAATTTTTGTCTGGGTTTTGAATTTCAACCCAAAGACTTTCATAAGTTGAATCTTTTGCTATATCTGTCCTAAGTTTAGGTTTGAGTATTTTAGGTATTAAAAACATGACACCACCTCCTTTTGTCTTATTAAAATGAAAAGTTGGATTTCTGTCCTTTCTAAATATTTTAAATTTAGAGTTATCGATTGACCAGGACGAATTGTGATTATCATTTGTAAACCAGGTTTCAGTTATGCCCAGAATAAAGTTTGAATCCAGTTCAGAAATGAATTGTCTAAATTCCGAATTTTTTATTGAGAGATTCTGAAAATTTATGTGAATATATTTAAAAGAATTAGTTGAATGCATTATGTTTGATAATTCTGAGTATTCATAAATATTATCGGCTTTGGAAGGCCCGGGATTAATCTCGATGCCGGATATAAGTAACATTATTGTTAGTACTAGAATGTAGAATAAAGAATGTTTTGTTGTTTTAATGAAAATCCATTTTTTAAATATCTTGCATGTATTCATGCTGTTTCTTAAATTATGTTTATATATAGGTAAGGTTTCTCTAATACAGGTAATATTGAATTTTGAGTTAAGAATAATTAGAATTAAATATATGAAAGAAAGTGAGTTATTAGCGATAGCATAAATTAGGTGAAAAATTCGCCATAACCCAATGAGAGTCAAAAATATAAAAATAAAATTTACCATCATTAGAAAAGTCTAAGAAAGTTTCTAATCCTCTGAACCTCGGCGGGTGATAACGGCGGTGGTGTTGAGAGAACGTCGGCATAACTTCGTCGCATGTTTATTGGCGGTGAAAGTAAGGCATGTTTTGGCGGGGATTGTTCAAAGGTGTTGGGCGGCGTTTGTAAAAATGGTTGGCGTGCGTTTGAGAACCGGTGTTGAGGCGGAAACGGTAAGATAAAAGATTTCGAGATGGCGGTGTAGGTCTTTTCATCACGTAATCGCTGATTAAATACGCGGTTCGGGGGCATGTTAAAAAAGAATTTGATGGACCGTGCAAGCGTTGCATAACCTTGTTTAGTGTAGTGGATTCCATTTTTCGTGAATAAACTTCTGTCAACAGAAGATCCTAAATAAAAACAGTTAGAGTTGTCGAAAACGGTATAATTTAACAGCTTGGCGTTTTGTTTAATAAGTAAATTTAGTTCAGCGGATTTTTTGTTTAACACCTCGTCCTTAGGAAAAGGAGCAACTTCACCAAGGAAAACTTTAGCTGAACTAAATTTAGTTTTAATAACATTAATTAATTTCTTATACTTATCTGTAAAATCTTCTTTCTTTTGCATTAAGTCGTTTCTTCCTATTGTGATGAGAATTCTCTTTACATTGTTCGATTCAGGATAAAGCAGAATTAAATCAGCTATGTCATCAATGGTGGCTCCTGGATATGAATGAACACATGTAGCAGTTCTTAGTAAGCCCGGAGCTTTCAGATGACGGTACATTGATGATCCGATGGCAAGAAATTCATCTTCTGCTCTCAAGTGTTTTGGGCGTTGTATCTTCTTTTGTGTTTGAGACGGCACATGATTTATTTCTGGAGTTACTTGAGTAGTTTTGTTGGTGGATTCAGAAGGAGTTTCTTTGATGGCTGCTAGCATGTTGAACAGGATAATTAGTTCATCTCTGCCGAGATTCTTGAGAGGAGCTAATAATTTAGTTTTGGTTAACTCCTCTTCAGGTAATGCAATGAGCGACGTAGCGTTAAGCATGGTAAGCACAGCGCACTCGCAAGGACTGACTGCTTGTGGTGAAAGCATCAGTAATTATGAAAGCATCGGTGTATTATTCTCATGTAAAAAATATAAGTGTATGGTATTTTAAAGATAAAGAATTTCAAGAAAATTGCAAACTAATATTTTATAAGTGCAGGAGCTCTACAATATCAGCCATTTGCCAAGTGTTAGGTTGAATATTGCTAAAAAATACAAATATTAATATGTGCTCAATCAAAATACAAGAGTTAGAAACCAGAAATAATAAAAACAGGTGAAATATTGCAAATTAGTACAAACAATGAAAGTAAAAACATTAATTTATGGGATCAAAGGCGTACCAATGTTTCTATGTGTAGGTGCATTTTGAGATTGAAACCAAAGCCCCAGTTTTACATGTATTTTGAGATTGAAACCAATGCTAACAATTCAGCTAAGTTGGATAAAAACCCAAATTTAAATGAATATTTGTTAAAATTCAACAATAAACATACCTGTATAATAAAAACTCTAAAATCAGAGCATCCATTTCATAGCTGAGTATAAAGCATGGCTAGATTGACCATGCATTCACTTCAATTTACACTTGTCTACCAGAATAACCACAAATTTGACATAGGCAATAAACAATTAACGCATAAAACTAGTTGTAAAACAAAAACGTGTTTGGTGAAAATAGAAATATTACATAAGATATATAGGCGAATAAACTATTAACATTTAAAAATCATTTTAAAACAAAAGTGTGTTTGGTGAAAATAGAAATATTGCATCAAAGTATATAGGCGAATAAACCATTAACTCACAAAAATCATGTTAAAACTAAAACATGTTTAGTGAAAAGAGAAATATTACATCAACATATATAGGCGAATAAACCATTAACACACAAAAAATCATTTTAAAACAAAAGCGGTTTTAGTAAAATAGAAATATTACATCAATGGGCATAGGTGAATAAGCTATTAACACATAAAAATTACGTTAAAATGAAAATACATAAGATGGAAATAAATTTTACATCAACAGATATAGACAAATAAACAATTAACTCAAAAACTCATTGTAAAACAAAAACTTGTTTGGTGAAAATAGAAATATTACATCAATGGGCATAGGTGAATAAGCCATTAACACATAAAAATCGCGTTAAAATGAAAATACATAAGATGGAAATAAATATTACATCAACATATATAGGCAAATAAACCATTAACACAAAAAAAAATCATTTTAAAACAAAAACATGTTTGGTATGTATGTGAATGCTTTTTTTGCTGGAACTTGTTTTTGCAATTTCACATACTTGTATAAAAATTGATTGACATGTGCTAATTGATAAGTCATTGCATGCAATTAATGAGTAATGAGGAGGGGTTTCTAAAGATGTGAATATTCATACATTACATAGCCAAAATATAAATAATTTTAAAGTGTACGTTTGTAGTTTTAGACCATTGAAAGGACTAGTATATTGAAATAATCATATATTTTTTGTTAATGAACTTGTTATATACACTGAATAATAGTACTAGTATTAAATTTCATAAATTTTTGTTATTACCCAGAATATGTTTTATATTTAACAAAACTTATATTGTATGTATATATACAAAAGGTATATTTATCCATATATACATATAGCTTTCTTAAACATCTAATAAAAGTTTTAACATGAGCATCTTTACAAATTAAAAATGTTTCTCTGCAGAGTTTGTCAGTACATTCATAAATAACTTTCATTTACTACAAATTTAAATGTTGGAAGAATTATCTTTATGTATGTGAGGATATAAATTAGCAGTAGAAATTATCTTGTCAAACGATGTTTATTAATGTGTATTCTATATATTGCTTAATCTTTTCAGCAAATAGTAAAATTTATCATTCAACTACATAATGTAATTT
>CABFPE010000457.1:521439-542364 GCA_900660155.1 Hofstenia miamia
TAATTGTCATGTGTTTTATATTGTGAATGTCATCTCGTTTGACTTGTATATTAACCATTAATTTAGATGCTACTGTTTGAAATTCGTAATGTGTAAATGCACATTGCATTTGTTTCCTACAGAATTCCCCCAACAACTGTTTGAAATTCGTAATGTGTAAATGCACATTGCATTTGTTTCCTACAGAATTCCCCCAACAACAGTGATGATAAACTAGTCCGATAGACAAATTTAATAGTACGATATATATGATCATTATAAGCAAAGTGTAGAATAAATTACAGTTTTGTCTTGTCTTAAACACGTATGTGGGTTTTACCACGTACGTTTATTAAATATTATTATTAATATTTATCTTTACTTGGAAATATTTTTCTATTCCACTTTTTAAACAAGTATGTAAATGTGGGAAATTAATACATGTAAAGTATTTTAATGCGGGAAAGTAAAACTAGTAAAACTAAAACATGTAAAGTAAGTTAATGTGGGAAAGTAAAACTAAAAAAATGGAAGTTAATGTGGGAAAGTAAAACTAAAAAAATGTAAGTTAATGTGGGAAAGTAAAACTAAAAAATGTATGGTAATGTGGGAAAGTAAAACTAAAAAATGTAAGGTAATGTGGGAAAGTAAAACTAAAAAAATGTAAGGTAATGTGGGAAAGTAAAACACAAAAACTAGAAAAAGTACATTATGACGTCAGGAAAACACCCCCTGCAATATCCACGATGTCTTAGGTCAAAGGCCAACCCTCTCAACCAATCAGAAAAAAGTGAGAAGGGCTATGAGCCACCTCTCGACCAATCAGAAAAAAGTGAGATCGGGTATGAGTCTCTTTATACTACTTGTATATTGAAATTAAATATCCCAATGGCAACTAATTTTTTTCAAAAGGCAAAACAAATCAACAAAAGGAAAATTAAATTTCCCAAAGGCAAATAATTTTTTTCAAAAAGCAAAACAAAGCATTAGAGTATTGTATATTAACCTGTGAATATTAACCTGTGAATACATGTATATAGTTATTTTATCCCTAATTATATTATTATACATAACATGCATCCATTATCTAATATACACTTATTTAACTTAGTTGATGAGATGTATCTCTAGAAATCTAGCATTAATGAAACACGTCCAAATCATTTCTACATTCTGATTGTATAGTAAATAGCATTATTAAATTTACTAAACTAGTGATTACTTTATTTCAATCATCCTTCCCTCATGCTAATTTTGAATGTCAATTGCATGTTAAATTTATAGCTAGGTAAAACATTGACATTTATCAGCTTAGAGAATACTATAGATTTTTACCTATTTACAAATAAGACGTAGGAGTTTAAATTTTTTATATTAAAACTAATGTTTATTAAATGTAATAATTTTTCAAACATATTAACATAAAACTAGTACATGTAGAAAAATAGTGAAAGCAAAACTTTACATTTTCTATTTACTAAACTCTAATACAATACATTTTGCAATAGCACTGTTCCCAATCCCTATGTCATCACTGAGGAAAAATTTTTTAATGTAAGTCGCAAAAGTAAAAAAACATTGGAAAAATGTAAGTCTACAAACGTGTAAAAGTCATATACTGGTTATTTATTTAATTCTTAACATAAAAGACAACAATAAAATTTTAAAATGTAAGCAATTTCTTATAATATAAAAGAAATATTTTTAAACATTTTGTATATATGTGTATCAATAAATGTTAACAACCAATTAATGACACTAATAACAAAACATGTTATCAACAATCTTGAAACATTTCATATAAAAATTCCTACTTGCAAATATTTTATTCTTGAATTCAACAAGAAATACGTATTGAAAAAATATTTATGTCATTTATACCAGAGATGGTGATTGATAAATCGTTTTACTTTATTAACATTTTAGTTTTGTAGCATCTTTCATTTACATAATTGTATAAATTGGGAAAAACATGTAATAATTGAGATTGTTTTCCTACTTCTGAAAAAATTCTAGTTTTTTATGATTTGAAAGTGTTATTTAATTGTTATAATTGTAAAGAGATTTCATGTTTGGTAGATTACAATCTTTATGATTGGATAAATTTTTGACATTTGAACAATAGAATATAGATAAAACCACATAATATTGACATTGTCTATGGAAGCATGCAACTTTATACATAGAGCAGCATAATGGAATTTCACATTGATGAAAGAACTACTCTGAAAGATTTCAAACTTGTTGGTATTTGGTTTTTCCATATTTTAAGTTCACAGTTTATATACAATGTTGTAATATTTCTCTTTCCATTGTACACATTTTGTTTTAACGCGATTTTTATGTGTTAATGGCATATTCACCTATGCCCATTGATGTAATATTTCTATTTTACCAAACACACTTTTGTTTTAAAATGATTTTTGTGTGTTAATGGTTTATTCACCTATATACTTTGATGCAATATTTCTATTTTCACCAAACAGGCTTTTGTTTTAAAATGATTTTTAAATGTTAATAGTTTATTCACCTATATACCTTATGTAATATTTCTATTTTCACCAAACACGTTTTTGTTTTACAATGAGTTTTATTCATTAATTGTTTATTTGCCTATATCTGTTGATGTAATATATATTTCCATCTTATGTATTTTTATTTTAAATGATTTTTATGAGTTAATGGTTTATTTTCCTATATATGTTGATGTAATATCTCTTTTCACCAAATGTCACTAGATATTTTATTTTGGAATGGTTATTATCATTTTCATTGCTTATGGTTTAGGTCCGTGGTAACAATAAGCCTCCTGGGGAAAGCCAGCCACATTAAATAAATGGCTTAATGCATTTCTGATGGCCACCTCCTGGGTGAATGTGGAAGTGCCGTCAAATTTTAGAATGAAGATGGAAACTTGAAGATTGCACAATGCTGAACTTTATCACTCAGAGCTGTTGTGTAATGTATGCTTTTAGATTTACCGCAAATTATACTTTGTATAATCTATATCATTGATTAATATTAACATGCTTAGAAACACGTTATAATGCAAATAACACATCATTTCTGGGTTTTGGAGCTATGAATTATTTTCCTTAATACATGGTGTTGCATTTTTAAACATTGTTACAACAAACACACCTTAGGTGAAATTTGTCATCAAAAACATCAGTTTGTCTAAATCCTAAAAATCAAAAATTTTTTCCCACTTTGGTCTGAGCACATGGTCTAAAAATAAATTTGTTCAATTTAGTTTTGTCAAAAATATTTCGTCGCTAGATGGCGTCCAATAGAATCACTTCATTTCCATATGGCAAATAGCTATAGGTGTCCCAATGAGATGGGGTCTCCCTGTCTTTAACTATTATTACCTTTATAATGTAAGTTTATATTTCATAAACCTGTAATGTTTAAGTATGGCTAATATTTTCCCATTTTGTATTAGCAAAAAAATGAATTAAATCCGTGGAATTTTTTATGGATAGGAAACATTAGTGAAAACGAATTAATTACAATGATTGCAGATATTAATCATTAGAAACATGTAGAATTTTTTACAATGAAAACTAGAAATGTATTTGAAAAAATGAAAGACATAATTGCCATTATCATGTAAGTCTATATTTCATATGCTTGTAATTATTAGGTATCGCTGATATTTTTCTGTTTTGTATATTTTATATTAGAAAAAAACGAATTAATTGCATGGAATTTTTACAATGAAATAGCAGTGCATTTGAAAAAAACGAAATGTAACCATTTGCATGTAATGTATAGAAAATAGCAAATTAAATTCCATTAATTGGTAATCATTAGAAATGCAAGGAATTTTGATCAATAAGAAAATTTACCATTAATCAACAATGTATTATTACAAAATGTGATGTAAACCCCAATTAGTGAGCTGACAATGTCACATATATTAGCAAAAAAATATTGTTTAAAATTTTTGCAGTTAATTTGATTTTGTTTAAAACCCATTTGTAATCAATTGTATCACTTTGTCCAAATATTAGAAATTAAAAAAAAATTTCATCAAAAAATTAATTCACTCAATTTATCTCTGTCAAAATTATTTTGTCACTAGATGGCGTCCAATAGAATCAGTCCATTTACACATGGGAAAGTGTCATAGGTGTTATGAGAACTTTAGGGTGTTCCATTGTGACCTTCTCTAGCCCATCTTAACTCTTGCCTTGGTTAACAGAAACTTGTAAAGCATTGATTCATAAACATTGGCCGCGATGTCCTCTCTAAAGACAGTCGATTGCACTCTCCGCTCCGCACTTAAAAACGTCACTGACTCAAACATCAATAAAGACGACGAACATTGCAAACTTGTAGCACCATTTTTGGCCCTCAGTCGAGATGAATTATTTTCATTGCATTCATTTCTTAAGGATCACACGCATACGTCCCTTACACCTAACTCGCGCGAACAAGAAGTCACTGACGCTTTTTTGCATTCAACAGCATCAAGAAATAAACCTATTACTCGCTCTCCAAGAAAACCTCGCAAGATCAAAACAGGTACTAATTTTTTAATTTTAGGTAGCTCCATGTTTAGGAAATTACGATCCAAAAACATAATCAGAAACAAAGAGGTCTCCGTGCACTCGTATCCCGGTGCATGCATATCTGAGCTTCAACAGACATTGGAACTCTACCCGCAAACAAAAATTAAAACAGTTTTCGTACAAATTGGAAGAAATGATATTCTCAAGAACCCAACCAACTACGAAGCTAAGTTTACTGATCTTATTAAAATAATTAACCATATTTTTAGTCCTACTAAGATTTTTCTTAGTGAAATCCCACCTTTTTGCAACAGCCTGCTTCAAGGCAACAATGAAGTAGTAAAAGTCAATAAAATTATTTCTAACTTATCAGAAAAATTAAAATTTTCAGTATTTAAATTATTTTCACAATTTTGTTTAGGTCCAAAAGTCGTTAACAGTCGTCTCTTTTCAAAAGACGGCATTCATTTCTCACAGAATGGAATTGGAAAATTTGTATCCATAATTAAATCCTTCTTCGAGCCTCCATCTTGTCGCACAATTCAATTCCTCAAAGCAATGCCGACAAATAACAGAGTCTTTGAAAGCTTTGCACCTCGATTTTTGCCGCCTTTCGCTAGCAACCTGCCGCACCACCCGCTTGCTCGCCCGTCCAGGGTATATAAATCATACGCTGCTGCACTTTATAACAATGCACCGCCTTACTAATTCATTCACCGCAAATTGCTCTAACTCTGAAGTCACCGCCACCATCATAAGCGATCTACTTCAACAGCTAAGATACTTTTTTATTAGCTATGTCGTGTGAATTATTATATTTTTGTTTACAGACGCCCAGGCTATGGAAAAATTACTATAACCCTAAATTCAAATTGAAACTCAAATTTGTTTTCAAAGTAAAATTATTACTCTTTACTTATATTTTCCTTATTTCGACATTCAAATCCAATGAGGATGTCTCGCTCTTACCAGTACAGTTTTACTTCAATACATATAACTCAACTATTCGCTATTCAAAAACAGCTTTAACTTTCTTAACCAGGCGCATTTGTATTATCATAATCGATTTAAAAAAGTCATTTGTTATTTCTCTCATAATTTTCCTATTATTAGCAGTATATGGTATTGAGACTAATCCCGGTCCGATTTTAAATTTTGAATCATACATCAAAAAATTGAATACCGGCTCAGATATTGTGAATTACGTACATTTAAATTTTCAGAATCTAAGTATTAAAAATTTCGAATATAGGGAATTCGTTTCAAATACTAAAAATGATTTAATTCTCGCAATTTCTGAAACTTGGCTAAAGATTGACGATCTAGATAGCACATGGTCTGTTAATGAAAATTTTGCACTATTTAGAAAGGATAGAGTTTTGAACAATATGTTAGGAAAATCAAAAGGTGGAGGTGTATTACTTTTAGTTCCAAAGTCATTCAATCCCAAAATACGCAACGATATTAAAAGTCCTAACACATCAAATTTTGACAGTCTATGGGTTGAAATTACTAATCCAATTAAAAATTCTAGATTTCAAAAACAATTATTAAATGTATCATACTGTCCGCATAAGAAATTTGCCGATTTTTTTATTCAACAACTAGAAGAAGAATTATCACTTGCCTGTTCTGAAAATAAAGATTTAGTACTTTTCGGAGATTGGAACCTCAATTATTTAAATGCTAATGATCAATGTAAAATGGATTTGTTCTTGAACACATTTAATCTTGAATTGACCAATAAAACATTGCCCACTAGAATCACATCATCGAGTAGGACTCTAATTGACTACATTGCATTAGCTGAAAACAATAATACACACTTCCAGTACATCTCTTCTGAATGCCCATTCTCGGATCACTGTTTTACATCTATCAAATTTCAAAAGTCTTCTCACTCAACCCCAAAAATTACCACGAAATGGATTAAAACTCGTGAAAAGTGTATTGAAAATATTAATAATTTTAAATCATCCCTCTCATCAGAAAATTGGTTTCCTGTATATTCTGCATCAAATATAAATGAAATGCTAAAAAATTTCTCAGACATTTTTGAATTTTACCTCAACAGATTTTGCCCTGAAAGGAAAATAATGGTTAAATCCACAACCAAATCCAAAGCAAACAATACTTTTTCTAACAAACCCTGGATATCTGACACTTGTAAAGCTTTAATTCGCGAAAAGAACAAAGCATATAAACATTTTATAAATTCTCGAACTAACAAGAACTTTGCTGCCTATAAAAAGGCCAGAAATGCCTCGAATATTGCATCTCGTAGGGCATTCAATGAATTTATCAAAAATGAGTATACGCGTCTTCCAAATGAAAAGTCAAAATGGAAACTAATAAAAGAAATCACAAATTATAAGCAATCTAAATCAAACTTAATTGATGTGATTAAAGATCAAAATGGAAATAATCTAACCGACAATTTAGAAATTTCTAATGAATTAAACAAGACTTTTGTCAACTTAGGAAATTACAAAGGGCCCCTTATTAAATACAAAAACCTCTCACACAAAATCTTTACACCTGAATTTAATTTCCGATTCTCAACTACCTATGAAATTATTAAATCGATTCTTAAGCTTAAGTCCAACAAATCAAGTGGTCCCTCAAATATCCCCTCCTGGGCTCTTAAAATGACTGCAGATATCATTGCAAGTCCTTTAAATTTCATCTTTAATGAATCTATAAAATGCAATCACTTCCCAGATTATCTAAAACTTGCTCACATTACTCCTATTTTTAAGAAAAACGATCCTTCAATTGCCACTAATTATCGACCAATTTCAATTACTTCTCCAATAAGTAAAATATTCGAAAGATTATTGCATAACCAAATAATTGAACATTTTAATAAGTATAATTTATTATCGAACACCCAATTTGGATTTCGCAAAAATTTTTCAACAACTGATGCACTATTACATGCTACTGAAAAATGGAGAGCATCCCTCGATTCTAATAAATTTGTAGCTATAGCTTGTTTAGATCTCTCAAAAGCCTTTGATTCGATTAATCACAACATACTTATTGAAAAACTATCTTACTTAGGATTTTCTTGTAATAGTAAGCAATTGATAACTAGTTACCTTAACCAAAGATTCCAGAGAGTTAAATTAAACGATATTTTTTCTGATTGGTTACCGGTTTACAATGGGGTGCCTCAAGGAACGATTCTAGGTCCTCTTCTTTTTAGTATTTATGTAAATGACATGCAGTCAATAACCAATTGCAATCTAATTCAATATGCCGATGACACCTGCATCTTCAGCGATAATACATCATTGCACTCAGCAGTGGAATCAATAGAATTCAATTGCAACAAATTGTCAAAATATTTTTCAATGCATAAGTTGCTAATTAATGAAGCTAAGACGGAATTTTGTATTTTGCAGCCCAATAAAAATAACTACGATGTTTCCAAAATGACTTTGAAAATTAATACTGTTAATGTACCTATTGTAGACACTTTCAAGTACTTAGGCGTAACCATTGACTCAAAGTTAAAGTTCAACACTCACATTAACATAACAGTTAGAAAACTAGCTATAGGTATAAAAAGTATGACACTAGTAGTTAAGCAATTACCACCTTGTGCAATTATTCAATTCTTCCATGCTTTTATCATGAGCCACCTTAATTATGCAAACATCTTATTTACTGATTTAAGTGATGTGCTTTATAGAAAACTTGACATTCAATTAAAATGGGCACTGAATATCTCAGCAAAAAATTCATCGAAAACTAAACATTACATTTCTAGGTCAATTCTCTTTCCAAAACAACTCGTCATTTTAAATACCTTGCTAACATTTTTCAAACTAGTAAAAAATCTACCGCCTTATAATTCAATTAAATTCCCGGGATTTGCGTATAAACAGAATTCAAGATCTAAAATTTTTACATGTGTTAAGTATAAGAAAAAAGTTTTGAAGAAATCTTTCATTAATGTCGCAATTCGAACCTGGAATTCGCTACCTAAAGAAATTAAAAGCATTGAAAAATTGAAACCTTTTAAAAAGCGTTTAAAAATCTTCCTTAAGCAAAAATATATTTTAGGTACATCATGGTTAGGATTTAAATTTTACAACAATGACTATACGATAACTCGTCATTAAAATAGCAATATAAAGTAATTCATCCATAGCCTGTAAGAATTGTTACTTTTTGTAATGTATGTTGATTTGTAGATTGGTTACTTTTTTGTAATTTATGACGCTATTCAGATAAATTATCAGTTATTGAATTGTAAACATTTATCTGAATATAGAATCTCTTATCTTATCTTATCTTAAAAAGATTATCGCACTTAGGAATTTTAAAAATTCTCAAACTCATAGTAATTTTGCTACATATAAAAAGACTAAAAATGCTTCGAACATTGAAAGCAGCAAGGCATATCAGAAATACATTAGAAATGAATAGGCTGTCTGCCAAATCAAAAATCAAAATGGAAGCTAATTCATGAGATCACTAATATTAAGAAATCTAAATCAAATTCTATTGATGCTATTAAAATTTCATGCGGAAAAATAATTACAGATTATTAGGAAATTTCTAATGAATTCAACAAGACTTTTATTAATCAAGGAGAATTCAATGGCCCAATTGTTAAGCATGAAAGTAAACCACCAAATTTCGTTAACCCTGAATTTTCTTACCATTTTACAACAAGTATTGAAACCTTCAAAGAAAATCTCAAGCTTAAGGTTAACAAATTTAGTAGGCCTTCTATAATTCCTTCTTGAGCACTTAAGATTGTAGCCAGTTCTGTAAATTACATATTTAACAACAACAACAACAACAACATATATTTAAGTTCTCATGTACATATACATGTATTAAGTTTACAAACTTATTAAGAACATAAATAATGTTTGTTTCTTGGTTACGTTTACAAATTACATATAATTTAAAAAATATTTTTACTTATTGTTCTTGAGTTGCACATCTTATTCTATAATTAGTCAGATAATTGATATTTTGTTGTGTAAACATGTTTTTCAACTTCTTCTTAAATATTGCAAAATTACTTCCAGAACACTTAAAACTTACTCACATTACTCCTATCTTTAAGAAAAACGATCCGTCTCATACCAAACATTATCTAACAATTTCAATTACTTCACCAATAAGCAAAGTATACAAGTGAATGTTACACAACCAAATACTGGAGCATCTCAATAGATACAACCTACTATCAAACACTCAATTTGGATTTTGTGAGAAAAATGGAGATCATCACTGGATCCAAATAAATTCGTAGCTATTGCTTGCTTAGACCTTTCCTAAGCTTTTGGTTTTAGTGCTCGTAGCATCCTAATAAAAAATTATCCTGTATGGGATTTTCTAACAACAGCAGGAATTTGATAACTAATTATTTGAAACATAGATTCCAGAGAATTAAAGTAAATGATGTATTTTTGTATTGGCTACCTGTAAGCAATGGTATCCCTCAGGGGACAATTTTAGGTCCCCTTCTTTTCAGTATATATGTAAATGATATGCATATAGTAACTGATTGCAATTTAATTCAATATGCTGATAATACCTGTACATTAAATGATAATAAATCCATGCATTTAGCAATTGAATCTGTAGCATATAATTGCTACAAATTGACAATGTACTTAGACATGCATAAATTACTTATTAATGAAAGTAAAACAGAATTTTGTATTTTGCAGCCCTCTACGACAAATTATGATATTTCAGCATTAACTCTTAGCCTTAATAATAATAAGGTTCCAACTGTAGACAATTTCAAATATTTAGGAGTAATTTTTGATTCAAAACTAAATTTTGAATCACACATTAATGCAATAGTCCGAAAATTGGAAATAGGTATAAGAAGTATGTCAATGATAGTAAAGCAACTACCAGCCTGTGCAATAATTCAATTTTTCCTTTCATTTATAACGAGTCACTTAAATCATGCAAATATATTATTTACTGATCTAATAGATACTTTTTAGAGAAAACATAATATTCAATTAAAATGGGTCCTAAACGTTTCAAATATAAATTCTTCCAAAACTAGGCAGTATATTTCTAGGTCTATCCTTTTCCTAAGACACCTATGATCATATTGAACATAACGTCAACAATTTTTGAGCTCATCAAGAAATTACCATTTTATAATACTATTTCAATGCCTGGATCTATTCAAAGATCAAAACACTTTACCTGCATTAATTATAGAAAAAAGATTTTGAAAAAATCACTCATTAATACCGCCATTCGAACTTGGAACCCATTACCTAAAGAGAAAGAACATTGAAAAATTACAAGCTTTTAAGATGCACATTAATACTTTCCTTTAGCAAAAGTACAGTGTATAACTCAGTTAAAGCATGGCTAGGGTACAAGTTCTACAATAATTATAAAACATCTCGTTCTTGAAATCCTGATAGCAATATATCCCTAGCCTGGTAGATCTATTGTATATTGAGTCTTATCCTATTGTACATGTATGTGTTTGTATATTTGATGACGGTATTCAGATAAATCAATAGCTTGTAATTGTTAATATTTACCTGAAGAATATCTTATGAAACTACTTGCAACTGGTACACAATCCATTGGAAAGACGTAAAGAAATCTACAATTACCTAGACTGTGATATGAAATTTACATATACAGGGTGTTTCAGAATTAATAACCTCTCTTTGAGATATAACAAATCACTGATATATATTCTTCAGGAAGATGTCTGGCCATATTTCCGCCATAGAAGAAACTTGATATTTCAACTTGATGGAGCTCCAGCTCATTTTGGAACACCTGTCAGAGATTATTTAAATGACAAGTTTAATAACCGCTGGATTGGTAGAGGGGGATCTTTGACACATTTTTTTGTTTTTTTTATAATAATAATATTTATTTAATTCTTTTGTTTTTTTACAAATCAAGTGATTAACACTTATGAAGAATTAAAACAATAAATATAAATTAACTTGGTTCTGAAAAAATACTTTGTGTACTAGGGACTTTAAATAAACAAGAACGCATGGACGAAATCTTTACTTTGTTGTAATTTCTAAACAGGTTTATGTCGAAGGTGTTCTCATTACGACTTTTTCAGGTTGTGCTAATCGACATTTGATCGCGGATAACATTCAGTGGTTTTCTGATGAGAAAAGAAGTATAGAAGACATATTTGGCTAAAAAGGGGTTGCATATGTCGGTAGTTATTGTAGTAAATGATTGCCAATCACATTCGTTTCTAGCCTGAAGATGCTGTGATTTTAAATCAAGTTTAAGATCGTTTTAATGTTGGCACTGTGGAATTAACTGATGAATTGGAAGTTGCCTCATATATTCCTGTAGAAAACAAAGCTTCTTGATATTGGTTTTAACATGCGCTTTTTTGAAACTCATTTGTTCATTATTTGATGTTTGTTATCAAACGTTGATTAATAAATCTTTGTCTTGGTTTCAAAAGTTTATCGTCCTTGATGATATAAATAGTTGGTTTTCATTGTTCAGTAGCTTTGTTATAACTTATAGACTTTGTCCTATAAAAAACGACCACCTGATTTGACAATCTGTGATTATTTCTTATGGGGGTACCTACGGGAAAAAGTATATTTTTACACCATTCAAGATATTGATGACCTAGAAGAAAAAATTCGCCATGAAATCCAATCCATTCCCGTACAAATGTTCCAAAATAGTGTAGATAATTTTGCTGATCGTTGTTTAGCACGTATTAACTCAAATGGTGGTTATGTTGAATAAATATGTTTTTTATTATATAGAAAATACAATTTTGTATTCTTGTTGATTTATTGTTTCGGTTTGCGGGAAATTTTCATAGTCAAAGAGGGGTTATTAATTCTGAAACACCCTGTATATATAGTTAAATTTTATTTGTTCTGATATTGACAAGATTGCATCTTNGGTTATTAATTCTGAAACACCCTGTATATATTTGTACCAAGGCAATTGATTTACAAAACTAGGCATAGCGGAATAAATTTATATAGAATTAAAGGAACCACATTTAAGCAAAAAAATGAATATAAATATAAACTAAATCTACCAAAGTTGTAAAATTTATGTGTTGATGAATATTGTGTGAATTTTATAGTGGGAAACATTTTATAATGGCAGTGGCATGCCAAGACCTGTTAAATAAATGATGCGTTGCTTTTTTAAATGATATATTGTTAAAGTAATTTCTGAGCTTCTGAGCAAAAATCGTTTCTTTTAATTTCTTAAACTATTAACATGTATACTAGAAACCGAAGTTCGTCATTTGTCCATTTATTGCAGAATTTGCATACAACGCAGTTTGTTCCCCGCTGACTAGAACCTAACATAAAATTCTAGATAACAAAATTTAAAAGTTCAAAACTTTCATAATTTTAATTAAGGCGAATTTTTTATTAACCTAAAAATTAGTTTTTGATCTAACAAATTGACTTCAAAACAATTAAAATTGACTTTAAAAATAGACGGAAAACTTTAATCGCAACTGACTAAAAATTCATTGTAAAAACAAAACATGTGACAAGATCATGTAGTGAAGATTGAATGAGTGAACAACGCAGGTGAAGATGGCTAAATGATCGATATTTATGTTAAGTATTAGTCAATAAACTTATTCGCAATGCCGCATGACTGAGGGCATCTCATATCTATCATTTGCCTCAGTTCTGTCTATGCACTGCAGTTTTCATCATTGTGAACGATGTGAAGTCTGCCATGGTAACGCTAGAGAAAAGTAAACACATGACGCATTCATCAAATCGCGCGTTTTGTTTTAATTGTTTCAGTTCAATTGGAATGACACCCTCAAAGTTGGTGTCGTGACCTATGCTATTAAATATCCTATTTATATAAATCTATTACTATTGACTTTGACAAATACTACAAAAATTGACCATACGGACTTTATAATCGCCTTAATTATAATTTTACATTACAACTACGAAGAAACTTAACCCTAAACATCTACAATATTGATATTGTCTACAAAATTTGTAGTAACAAGTAATTTCATTTATTTGACATTCTAACGATTGATATAGGTAAACTTGAAAAGTTTACAATTTATTATTAATCTTTCATTTTGAAAAGATGCATTAATGTATTATTCATTATCGGTTTCTTTATAGAATCACATAGGTGGTATACTAAATGCTATACGATTTTATTGAAAGTTTAAATTTTGATTTAGTGCATGATTTTTTAGTTAAACTATTTAAATATGGTCAAATATTATTATTCTTGACTTCATGATATCGTACTGATGTGAATTGAAAATTGGGCAAAACAAATGAGGTAACATCACAATCACTAACGATTTAGTTAACATTCTTTCTTTTGTTAAATTAAAATTCTAAAGATTCATATGTTCTAAATAGCAATAAAAAATTAGAAATCCATGCAATGATTTATCATTGATGTTACATAACAATTCAGAAAGCTTAAAAATATACTATGCTACAAAATTGATATGGATAATGGATATGTAATTTTGCAAATGCAGCAGCACCAAATCTACAAACTACACAAAAGTGAAGACAAACATGCACAACAAATAGAAAATCATGTACAAACATAAAAGTTCTTCGCCCTTTGAGGTTGAACATATGTACAAAGGATGCCAACATCCAAGTATTTACAATAAAACCATAACAACAGCTACTAAGCAAATATATTTACGTGAAGAAGGGGTCATCGAATGGGTTTGGAGCAGGTGCTAAAGCCAAGGGTGCCGGTTTGCTGACCTCAGCGATGGATGCAAGGTTAGAGAGCGAGGCTGACATCAGAAGCGATGATCGATTTGCAGGTCGCGATGGAATTCGTGGTGGTGCAGAACGTCTATTAACAGTTGGAGTACTAGTAGTAAGATTTATAGATGACTTTGAATGTTGTTTTGATTCATCTATAGAACAAGTTAAGCCTAAAATAGTTCTCGGATAGAAAAAAGTTTATTTAGAAGGAATTTCTAATTATGCTTATTAAATCTGCAAAATTCAAGAAAAGGGATAATTATGTACTATAAAATTTAAAAATCTAAAATTATATTTGCTTTAATTTTTTAATTGTAATTTTACTAAGATTAGTAACCAGTGATTTGGAATCAATTTTAATTTATTGTACTCATGCAGCATTAATGACAACATTGATAGTACTATTGCCAGCAAGGCATTTTTCCGGTTGTGGTGAAAGTAAAAGCAAAAGAATACAAATATTTTGTGATAAGAAACATTTCCTCATTAAATTTTCAGATACGTGGGGTGTACATATTTTTTGTATTAGAGTCAAATTGCAGAATAATCTATTGAATTTCATTTTATCACAATATGTATGCCCTAAAGCCGCTTACACAAGTGGCTTTCCATACCGGCGTCTCATTTCGATGGGGGAACCAATCGTGTAAACGCAGATTAGCATCGAGATGGGTGCTAAAAAGGGCTCCAATCGTGGACAAAAATCATTCGGTAACTGCAAATTAGAAATGCTATAAGTTTTTTTTGGATGAGGGACATTGTCATCAATAACGTTAAGAACAGAAACAAGAAATAAAGTAATTAAAGTAATATCGGTAGATTTGCAAATACCCAAAATGCACAATCGCCAAGTAGCATGGGATTCAATACTAATAGATAACGATATTGCTCAGTAAAGGTAAACATTTGATAAAACACTGGTTAAAGACCGGTGCGATTACAATTATCGATCACATTCAATAAATGGTGTCAATTTAACGGATACTTTTTCAGCAATAATCAAAGCTGACGCATGTATAGATACAAATATTTCCCAATCTAACATTTAAAACTAACCTGAGAAAAAGTCTAGTTCTTGATTAGATAATTTTGCCTTATTAGATGAATCACTCAAAAAGCTGACATCATCCACGGACGAAATAGATATTACAGGTTGTCTAGAACCTGGTGTAGGAATTGGTTTGGTCGCAGTTTTGGCTTCACTTGTTAATTGAGAAAAAGAAAAAAGATCGTCAACGTCATTTTTTTCCTTGGAGTTTGGAGTAATCGGAAATTGAGCATTCCAAGTAGGACCATCCAAAGAACCGAAAGCAGAATCATGTTTTGGAACATTCGACGAAAAGGAGTGCGAGAATTCCTTAGTGAACACATCCTTACTCGTGGAAAGTACTTCATTTGAATCAGAAGAAGAGAGCGAGCCAGTGTCAATTAAAAACGCTGCTTCAAAAATTGCAGGCTAAAAATGATTTATTAAACATTGATATTTTGTATCTAGTGGAAATTTTCTTTGTTTGTTGGACAAATGCAAACATATGCTAGGAAAAAATCATATACATGCAATAGAAAAAATGTATTACCTTATCTGAATCACCGGCTGAAAGGTTAATTGAACTCTTGGTTGTAGATGGTGGATGGTAACTGGAATGTGGTCGCTTCTTCTTAGAAAGGTCATTGCAAGAAGTGCTTCGCTTAGAGTATAAAAATCGAGTGACAGCACCCCACGCCCGTGAACTTCGTCTCTTGCGCTCATGAGGCGCAGATGTCCCTGATTCAAAACCTGACGAGTCACCACTATCGCGACTGTTTACTGATTTTAAGGAAGGATTATTGTTTTGATGGAGTAACTCATTTTTTATCTCCTCTTGAGCTGCTAATGGAACATCAACTGGACGCTCATCTTCAAGTGGATTTGTGCCTAAGAATAAATAATAAGATCACATTATTTGTTTACATGCATTATTATAATTATATAGACGAGTTTTGTCTTTAATTCGACAGGACCTAATTTGATTATGAGAAGTTTGAATCGGAAAATTAATGTTGTATTAAGTGTTCAAAAGTATTACAATCCAAAACAATACATAATTTACAGTCGACGAATTAAGAGATGCAAACTTATTGGACTAAAAAAATCATTTAAAATCTGTTGGGTTTCTTATTAATAACGGTAATAAATTTATAAAGAAAAAATTCAGAGGAGAATTTAAACACATTTCACAGACCCTTGCAAAAATTTTGTTAAGAATATTGATTGAGAATATTTGATGGTAAATATTTAGAAAAAAATTCTATATTTATGCAAACATTTCCTAAAAACTTAGAACAACTTCGATATTGATTTTTAAAATAGAAAAACGACATAGCAAACTAAATATATATGATTATTATTTATGAGAGGTAAAGTAATTCTACAAAATTTCAAAAGAAATGAGACTGCAACAAGGCCCTCGCCAAACAAGACTGGGCAACAGTAATTTATGTAATTTAGACAGAGGTGCAAACGACACACAATGAAATACGAGGGTTAGCCAATAAATAAGTTTCCATATTTCACAAATACTATTGTAATTGTTATCTAATGACAGCCTGTTTGCAGAATGTTAACTAGGTGAGTTGTAATAACTTCCCATCCTTTGTAATCCACGAAACTTCCTCAACTCTTTTTATCTATTTAAAGCATCTCTTCTCCTACATTTGCTCCTTTAAGCGTTTTCCCCCTTGCTGGAAAACATTTGGATCTCTCCACTGTTAAAATAAAATCAACTTCCCTCCTCTCAAGTCACTTCTTATCGTCCAATAGCTATTCTTTCTCGGCTGTCAATCATCTTTGAGCGTCTTGTCTTTCGTTATGTGTTCCATAAAATTCGTGACCTCATCTCCTCTTCTCAGCATGGTAACCTTCCGGGTCGTTCTACCATCACTAACTTGCTCACTTTGATTGAAAACTGCTCTTTCCACTCTGGTCGTAATGACTCTGGTTGCATTATCTTTCTTGACATTCTAAAGCTTTTGATCGGCTCCCTCATTCTATCCTTCTTGACAAATTAAGTTTATTTAGCTTTGATGCTGATTTAATCGATCTCTTTCAGACTTACCTGTCCAATCGTTGTCAGTGTGTCAAAATCAACTCGTCTATTTCTTCCCCTGCTCTTGTCTCTAGTGGTGCTTCTCAAGGTTCCGTGTTCGCTGTTCTGTTTTTCCTTGTTGCTATCAACGACCTTCTTCAATCTGTCCTCAACTCATCATGTCTACAGTACGTTAATGACACTCCGATTACCAACTTTGGTAGTTCTTTTGCCTTCAATATTACTTCCAATCTGGAGTTTTTGTCTACTTGGTCTTCTGTTAACCATCCTGATTTTAGCCCAACCAAGACATGTGGTAGTTCCTTTTCTGTATCTCCCCTTCTGATCTTCCTCTTCCTGTGAACTTTTACCCTCATCATACTTATCTTGGAGTTCAACTTACGGATAACTTAAATTGGTCTGGTCATGTGTCCTTACGTCTCCGCAAAGCTAATTCCTCACTCTTTGCCCTCTTCCGCAATGTTCCCTTTAATTCCACGGCTGCTGGGAAACTCTCTTTGTTCAAGTCCATTCCTCGTGCCATTCTTCTATATGCTTCTCACTGTTGGTGGCCTTCCCGTTCCTTGTTCCACTCTTCCACTCTATGGAACGTTTCCAGAAGCGTGCCTTCAAATGGATCTCTCCCTTGCCATACAAAGACGCCTTTCTCAAATTCTCCACTCTCCCGCTTGTCCCTCTACTTCCATGCCTGCGATCTCCTCCTGTTCAATTAACTGCTCACTCGCAAATTGGATCTTGATCCTTTTGATTTCAGTAAGTTCTCTAATTTTCGCTCCACTCGTTCTGATGATGTTGTCACTTTCTCCATTCGTCGTAAGAAACATCGAACCGTTCACTCATTTTTCAATTGTGCTGTACTGCTGCTAATTACATCTTGACTCTCAACCCTCAAACAGGGATTGATTTCTTTTCCCCGCCGCCGGCTTCAAGAAATCTTTGATGTCTTTCCTCTTTGCTGAGCCCTTCTCCAACTTTACCTACTCTCCCATCTGCTCCTATTTCATCTCCTGCGACTGTCCTCGCTGCAGTAAAACTTGACTTGTTTTTATTTTTTTGTAGTGTATGCCTTCAGCGGCTAAATAAAGTCATTCATTATTAGAGCAAAAGCAAATTTATTGCTGAAAAAATAATGGGGGATACTAAAAAACTAAAACATACATACATGTATATATATATGTATATACAAAACCAATAATTATGCGCAATTACTTAAAGGGCACTATTATTAATTATACGGACTCCATGCATGTAATTGATTGGAAATGCCAATAACGATTGCTTTTTCAATAAGAAATCCTTAATTTTTTTCTTAAAATGCTTATAATTCTTATAATTTGGTTCTATTTTTGTAGTAACATCTAAATTATTCCACAATGCGCAGGAATTAAATGTAAAACAATCCTGTCTGTTAATTTTACTGAAAATTTTATTTGTTCTTTGATTGAGCTGAACATATTGTTGTAGAAAATTTAGAGAATTGCATTCATTTATAAACTTATGAGTTAAACACAAAGATTGATACTGAATAGAATAAAGTGGAGACAAAATATTATAAGATGATCGAAGTTCATTGACTGATTGATGCTTATCAATAAAATTTAGCGATCTTAAGGCCTAATTATATATTCTTGCTAAGGCTGACCTATTGTGAGCGTTGATATTTTGAAATAAAAAAGAACAATAATTAAATTGACTTAAAACAAATGAGTGTATTAATTCCGTATGAAATAATTTCCCTATATGTCTAAGATGAAATAAGTATTTTACACTAGCTGCCATTTTTCGTAATTTTATGGAAAGGAATTCATTCAATTTCATTTCTTTGTCGATCACTACTCCTAGATAATTAACAGAATTNATTGTGAGCGTTGATATTTTGAAATAAAAAAGAACAATAATTAAATTGACTTAAAACAAATGAGTGTATTAATTCCGTATGAAATAATTTCCCTATATGTCTAAGATGAAATAAGTATTTTACACTAGCTGCCATTTTTCGTAATTTTATGGAAAGGAATTCATTAAACTTCATTTCTTTGTCGATTACTACTCCTAGAAAATTAACAGAATTGCTTTGCTTAACTTCATTACTACATATCGTAATATTAATATTTTCGGAAATTTTTTTATGATCCTTCGGTGAAAAGATGATAAATTGTGTCTTATCGGCATTAATTTTCAATTTATTTATATTAAAATATACAATTAGGTCTTAGATGTCTTTGGTTAATTGTCTGGTCGCTTCATAAGGATTTTGAGCTGTTCTTAGTACACATGCATCATCGGCATATTGATATATAGTTCCATTAGAAATTGTTTAGGAAATATCATTCACATAAAGAGAAAACAATATTGGTCCAAGCGCAGTTCTTGGGGAACTGCAAGGAAGGTACTACAGAAGTCAGCATTGAATGGACAGAACAGCATAAGGGCAATTAATACGTGGGCGATACCAGTGTTGAGATATTCGGCAGGAATAGTTAGATGGAACAAGAATGAACTGAGGGAATTAGATAGGGAGACAAGGAAGATACTAGCAGCAGAGAGAGCACTCAACTTAAATGGAGATGTAGATAGGCTGTACATGGCAAGGCATAAGGGAGGGAAAGGACTGCTAAGTGTGGTGGAAACTGTAGAAGAAGCACTAGGACTAAAGGAATATGTAGAAGAGCAACCTAGAAGATCCCTACTAGAGGTCACAAAGAAGCTAAGGAAGATAAGAACTGAGAGTGAAGGAAAGAAGGTATACCAGAGAAGGATGGAATCAGAGAGACAAACAAGGTATAGGCAGAAGGCAATGTATGGAGAATACTGGAGGAACACAGAAATGTGTGACAGAGAAGAGAGCAACAAGTGGTTAAAGAAGGCAGGACTAAAAAAAGAAACAGAAGCACTGATAATGGCAGCACAGGAGCAAGCAATAAGAACAAACTGGGTGAAGAAGCATNTATATATATATATATATATATATATATACGGGCTTTTGATACAAAATTTTAAAATATCTACAAGGCGCTGAATACAAAAATGTAATAACTTCCTCATACTGCTTGCATATATTCATCCCTCTAAAAACTATCTAAATCAATGAAATCACATTAAAATATGATTGTTATTGAGCTACCGAGGCCTACAGAAGGGTATGTAACCTGCGTGGATGCGTATTTTCATTGGAGAGCAGATTATCACTGTGCACGAATGATGAAATAAGAATGATGCTCTTTATTTTGAAATTAAACCAAACATCATAATTGCCTGCACTGTTTAAACAATACTTGAGTTCGCAAAGCTACACTGTGATAGACTTCCCATCTAATAACTATTTTATGTTCAAATGTTTTTGTTTACTACAAAGGATTCTTTTTGATGAGTTAATTGTTTTAATTAATGCTGATACGCAAGTATACAAAAGAAATGCATACATAGTGATATGTGTTTATCTTAACATAAAAATGTACAAATCATGATTATTAATTCTATAAACCTAGCTAATTTTAAATGTTACAGTTCGAAATGAACTCCGAAACGATTGAAATTTGTAGCTTAAAATTGTTTATTTATCTTTGAAGGTGATAATTACTAGAAAGT
>CABFPE010000457.1:543364-553378 GCA_900660155.1 Hofstenia miamia
CCCATATAGACAAAAGAGTAAAAGAAAGGGTAATTGAAGGCAAAGTAAAACCCCATGCTACAAAAAAAATTTTTGTCCCAAATTTTTTTTTTTGTTTGGGTATGAAACACAAAAAATTTTGTCATTTAATTTTTTTTGGACAAAAATTTTTAAGGGGGGGCTACACGAAGGATTTTGGTTGGGGACAAAAATTTTTAATAAAATTTTTTGGTTTGGCATAGTGTTTCAAAAAATTTTTTTTTTTTTAATTTACTACTTTAAAAAATTTTAAAAAAAAATTTAAAATTTTTAAAATATGCAAAAATTTAAAATTTGCTTTTAAACATAACAGTTGAACTAAAATATTAAAAAATTTTTCAATATTAATTTTTTTGGAATATGCAGCAGCAACAAGCTATTTTATGTTATTTTTAATGTCTTTATTATGAAACAATAATATTGTTTCAATATCTGTATTCGTATTTTCTTGAATATTATTAAACCGCGCCTGGTGAAATGTGCTTGTTTACATTCATAAATGAGTGATCATAATAATGGCATTGAATTTATGCGGTAAATTGCAAATTATAGCGCACATTTCACTAAAGCATGGAGATGTCAACAGTGTGGTGACATGAAAATCATATTAAAGCTGAAATTAAAAAAGAACAATAATTAAATTGACTTAAAACAAATGAGTGTATTAATTCCGTATGAAATAATTTCCCTATATGTCTAAGATGAAATAAGTATTTTACACTAGCTGCCATTTTTCGTAATTTTATGGAAAGGAATTCATTAAACTTCATTTCTTTGTCGATTACTACTCCTAGAAAATTAACAGAATTGCTTTGCTTAACTTCATTACTACATATCGTAATATTAATATTTTCGGAAATTTTTTTATGATCCTTCGGTGAAAAGATGATAAATTGTGTCTTATCGGCATTAATTTTCAATTTATTTATATTAAAATATACAATTAGGTCTTAGATGTCTTTGGTTAATTGTCTGGTCGCTTCATAAGGATTTTGAGCTGTTCTTAGTACACATGCATCATCGGCATATTGATATATAGTTCCATTAGAAATTGTTTAGGAAATATCATTCACATAAAGAGAAAACAATATTGGTCCAAGCGCAGTTCTTGGGGAACTGCAAGGAAGGTACTACAGAAGTCAGCATTGAATGGACAGAACAGCATAAGGGCAATTAATACGTGGGCGATACCAGTGTTGAGATATTCGGCAGGAATAGTTAGATGGAACAAGAATGAACTGAGGGAATTAGATAGGGAGACAAGGAAGATACTAGCAGCAGAGAGAGCACTCAACTTAAATGGAGATGTAGATAGGCTGTACATGGCAAGGCATAAGGGAGGGAAAGGACTGCTAAGTGTGGTGGAAACTGTAGAAGAAGCACTAGGACTAAAGGAAGAGCAACCTAGAGGATCCCTACTAGAGGTCACAAAGAAGCTAAGGAAGATAAGAACTGAGAGTGAAGGAAAGAAGGTATACCAGAGAAGGATGGAATCAGAGAGACAAACAAGGTATAGGCAGAAGGCAATGTATGGAGAATACTGGAGGAACACAGAAATGTGTGACAGAGAAGAGAGCAACAAGTGGTTAAAGAAGGCAGGACTAAAAAAAGAAACAGAAGCACTGATAATGGCAGCACAGGAGCAAGCAATAAGAACAAACTGGGTGAATCTAATAACTATTTTATGTTCAAATGTTTTTGTTTACTACAAAGGATTCTTTTTGATGAGTTAATTGTTTTAATTAATGCTGATACGCAAGTATACAAAAGAAATGCATACATAGTGATATGTGTTTATCTTAACATAAAAATGTACAAATCATGATTATTAATTCTATAAACCTAGCTAATTTTAAATGTTACAGTTCGAAATGAACTCCGAAACGATTGAAATTTGTAGCTTAAAATTGTTTATTTATCTTTGAAGGTGATAATTACTAGAAAGTTGGAGAATTATTTCTACGATAAAAAAGTTGGTCGGATCTGTCACACCTCACAGAGTACCTCGATTGATACCAGCAATGATGAAGAAGCGCTTGAATTTTGTTTGGCAACATGCAGATTAGACTCAAGAGCATTGGAAGGCGCGTTTCTTTCAGTGATGAAAGTATTTTTGAGTGCAAGGATTTTCATAGGAGCAAAGTGTGGCAGATTCCAGGTGCAATTCGTCCAGTTGTAAAGCATCCAACAAAGGTTATGGTTTGGGACATCAAAACATATAAAGGATCTGGACGACTTCATATCTGTGAGAGCATGATGACTGCGCCGAAATACTTAGAAGTCATTCGGAATAATGTCATTCCACAGATAGCCGACTGGTATGATACTCCTGATGACTATGTCTTCATGCATGATGGAGCACCATGCCACAAAGCCAAGATGGTTTCCCAGTTCTTAGAAAAGAATAGAATTAAAGTGCTTCCATGGCCTGGTAATAGCACAGACCTCAACCCAATTGAGAATATTTGGGGTATTCTTAAAGCAAAATTGGCAAGGCATTCATATGTGACCAAGAATCAACTTACTGCTGCTATTCTTAAAGCATGGTATCATGATGAGAATTTCCTAGAGAAGATCAGGACTTCTATTGATAGCATGCCGGCCATGATTCAAGCTGTGATACAAGCCAAAAGAGGACCTACGAAGTATTAGAATATTATCTTCAAAAGGATTGTCATGATAGTTTTACATAATTTGTAAACTATATTTTGTAATTTTGTATCATGAAAAACTATCTTATTGTGAATTTCTATTACTTCCATTCAATACACATATATATCTAGTCTATTGTAGTGATGTACTTTTATTGGCTCATCAGCTTGGGTACGTATCTTTTATTGCCTAAGATAAAAACTCAATTATTATAACTAAATTTGTATGATTATGCATATTAATAAGTTGTTGGTTTTCGATATATCAAAGAAAAACCAAAAAATCATAGGTGTTCATAATAATTTGTCCCCTACTGTATTATTACATAGACAAAATACAATCGGGGACACAAACACGCTAAACACGTTTACTGATTTTTTCCACTGAGCTCACCACGTACATAGACACACACACACAAATTTATTATTATTATATATTTCATATTTAGTTTGTAGATAAATTGTAACTTTTTAGCAAATATATTGCTTTGACTCTTATTATTATTATTAACTTCACGCAGTATAAAGGTGGATGTGACTCTCATTATAAATACTCGATTGTATCCAATTAGTTTATTCATCATGTCCGGCTCTGAGTTTTTGAGAAACGACATCCGTGTCATTAGAATAGAATAGACTAGAATTTCTTACTAAGTGTAGTACATTGGCATAACACCTCAACAAAAGCTGCTAATACTACACTTAATGCGTCAATAATAACGTGAAGTACAAAAACAAAGCACAACAACAAAAGCATGGATGCAGAATTTACAGTTTACCCCGTTTATTGCTAATTATTTCAACTAATAATATTTTTTGAAAAAGTGAAATACTTTCCATGACGTAGAACCGATTTTTGGGAAATGTTGCTTACGGAGGTAGTCAATGATTTGAATTTTAAATTTCCTGTGACTTTTGATTCGTTTTATTTCAATTGGTAAGTTATTCTATAGTTCAAATGTTGAGTTTAATTTTTAAGAAAATGTTTTTTAAACTTCACTTTTCTGAATTTAGAAGTCCTCGAATTATAAGTTGAATGCGCATTTAATGGAAATAGTAGTTTACTGTAAGGTGAACGCTGATTTAAAATATCCCAAAATTTTATTAAAGAAAAGTATCTTAAGAAATTTGAAGCATCGTCATAATTAAAATATGAACTTTTGTCGCTCCCAGTCAAGTAATTATCGTTATGAATATATTTGCTGCCCATTTAATTTGTGAGTAGATTTCATTTATTAATGAGCACATTTCTTAATAAATTATATGCTCTTTTAATGGACATTCATGCTCAGTTGGTCATCAAAGTCATAGGAAAGGAAGATTCTCCCTCTATTAACACAGACAGTAGGTTGACCAATGAAGGCCAAATGCAGTCAAGGTGGGTTGAAGGTTCTCCACGTTACTTACTTCGATCCTCACGGTGTCATTCTCGTTTTTTCGGTTCCTGTTGGTACGACAGTTAATGGTGACTATTACCAATAGAATTTAAGACGTACGCCTTAAATATTGCCAAGGAAATAAATATCAATGAATCACATCTCTAATGAATGTGTAAGAAAAGGCTAATTGTATTTATTGTCGATTCCATAGGCGCCAAGTACGGCGAAGGAATGGGCGTGCAAATAGGTTACAAACATAACTATCTCAATTTTGAACCTAAGCTAGCCGTTCTATTTATAACCCTATTGTTAAAAAAATTACGCAGTATTTCATTGGCAAGCAAGTTACCATCATTAACACAAACGTAATCAAGGCATATGAACTGATATACTAGTAGTAAAAATATTATATTGCTAGCCTATATTTTGATTTTGTCAAGACGCACCAGGCAAGCTTGAAAGCCCGTACTTGGCGCTTATGGTCGATTCCATACATATATATATTTTTTTTTGCTATAATTAATGTTTGAAAATGTTAATAAAGATTTGTATTTATAGATTTTTGAAATGAAATGTCCAAACTTATTAAATTATATACATAAAAAATTTTGTTTTACACTGATATAGACAGGGTGTCCCAGAAGTCGAGCACCATGTATATTTTTAAAAAATACATATGAATATCAATTATATTCATCATTAATCATAAGAGATACTCAAATTGTTCACTCTCTACATTGATACACGCATCAATCCTTTTTATAAAACTGTATTTTACCCTGTTGAGGGTTTGGGTGGTGATATTTTGACATTCAGTTATTATAGCATCTTTTTAATCATCAAGAGTGCGTGGACGATTTTGGTAAACAACAGATTTAAGATGTCATCAAAGGAAATAGTCAATCCATCTTCCGGGAAAAGTTTGATTCAGGTAGTTACGCACACAAACAGCAAAGTGTGGTGGAGCTCCATCTTGCTCGGGATGAGTGCGGTTGAATTCTTCAGCTACAGAACGGTATGTAGCTCCATCTCTTCCAAACATAAAAACCAATTTAACTCTTTCTTGTATTGTTAATTTCTCACCCATATCCAATAAAATCTGTAACACAAAAATATATATCTGGTGTGTGACTTATAGGACACCCTGCATATATAACTGCATATATATATATATATATATATTTCACGTGAAATATATATACACTGTATAGACATGAGTGAAATAATTATCTTGTAACAGACGAATTTGTACGAACAGATTAACACGGAAAAGTTAAAAACAGATGTGCAACCTCCGGCAAACTTGCAAAAATTCTTGCTACACAGCATTGTTTGGAGAGGGCCTTGATTGGTAAAAATAAAGGAAAAAGTTATAAAATGACGAGGTGAAAACTGTTCATAAAACAACATATCAAATTTAGAAAATGCATCAAGTTTTTCTCTATTGTTGCACATGTTGACAAGATTTACTTAATAAATATGACGAATCAGTTATTCTATACAAGATTCATGAAAACAGTTTTAAAAATTCAAAGTGACGTGAAGCATCCAATGTATCATAAGTTCCAAGAAATACGCCCAGTGCGAACTTCCCGGCACGTGGTATCCCTTCCTTCAGCTCGCACTGAGTTATATAAAAGGATGGCTCTTATCCATGTTTTCTATGACAAACATTATTTGTGTCTAGTATTCCTATTTATTGTACACGTACAGTACAGAAATAAAAGCGTTACAAATAAATAAATAAATAAATAAATAATAATAAGAAATGTTATGCTAACAAAACACGAATCTTGAACTGTACTTACATCTACACTCGTTTGCCCTGGTTTCGCTTTCGTTTATAATTTTCGTTGAATTTTGTAAATCGAGTGGCTCAACTTTTCGATTTTACACTAGTTGAGTAAAAAATAACAGGGTTGCTGATATCAAATTTTGTCAATATCTTTCCCCAGTATTCAGATTGATTGTATCTTGTCCACGGAGGAATTCAGGCCATACGTAAAAAATGCAAGTGCTTTATAAAAATATATAATTTGTATTTAAAAATTTAATTACGACTTTAATTAGAATAATCGAATGCACTTCTTGTTTCTTGCAATTAAATTAAGCTAAAATGCCTACTTAGCAGTGAGCGCAAATTGAATAAATTTGGCAATGATCGCAGAGGAATACGGTAACAGATGCAAGTAATTGCTCAAACAATTCTCGTCAATAGCACACCCACTGAATAATGACGAGCAACTAACACCGCTAAAAACAACATACTTTAAAACAGCAAATACAAATAAATAATACCAGAACAAAATTTTACATAGTAAATAATATTGAATCTACATCACACGATTAATACATGTAGAGTATGGGACACCAAACTCACCAAAATTATTTTTTCACGATTTCTTTTACCAGCATTAATTATTTTAAGTGAATCAATTTTATCATATATATATATATATATATATATATATATATAATTTAGTATTTTCAAAAGTTACAGAGATTTATGCATGCGAAATTTGTCGACAAATCTAATGGATGTCTGTCAAATATTTCACACTTTAATAAATTCTATAAATACTAAACTTTTCTGTCAGATTTAATCAATTTGCTATATCATGCATACTATGGATAATAACGGAGAAATGTAGGAATATTTAACGAGTACCTAAACAAAGATGTGGAATGGAAACTAAATTTGAATTCTGAAAAATAAAATGTCAAATTTTCTTAAAAAAATGATTTAAAAGTGATGTCCGAACAATATTGCATTTCGGAAAAAGTTTCATTTTGATTAGTGGATTGCCAGTGACAGGAGTTTAGTAAATTTTTTAAAATATATCGATCCAAGTCAATTATTAAAAGTTTACATTTGTGCTCTAGTAAGCGCTAAAATTCTGCATTTGACCAGGACAGTTTGAAAATTTGAATTAAAATAGTATCGAGGAATAACCATTTTAAATAATGCTATAATATTGTTCTGCGCAAAAATATTGACATCAATGGACAAAACATTAAATAAATATTTAAAAAGTGATGTAAGTACCGTTGGAATTTGAAGAAATTGCAGCCTTAAGCGCGATCATGGCAGCGTCAACCTGTGCGGCAAATTGCCCAACGGTCTTCACAGCAAAAAATACATGCCTATTGCAGCCTCGTGTGATGACAAAACCAAATGTGCGCGCAGTTGGCGCCACGTGATAACATACTCGACTGGCGATCAACGGAAAATCATTCGTCAGAGGTCTACTTGCTTTATAGTTAAGAAGAGTTACTGCACCTAAAAACCCATAAAATAAATTCATAAAATAAATGTTATTAGATACATTTCCACGTTTTCATCTTGAAAACACATTTAAAATAATTATCTAATAAATTTTCGACAGAAAATTTTACATAAAAATAACGCATTTGAAAAAAAACAAAAAATTTTGTAGTAAAAATTCGCCATAAATTTAGGCCTTAGTGATATCTCTAAAAAAACTAAGAAAAAGTCATTAACTTCATACGGTCTAGAAGGAAACATGCGTCTTGTACCTATAATGATCTCCCCTAACAATTCATCATCAATTAAAATCCAATATCTTTGACTAAAAACCTTGCTTAATTAAACAAAACTAGTCAATGTGCATAGATAATGCATAGAGTGCATATGGTAGACAATAATTTACCTTTTTGTGCTCTCAAAAGCTCTAGTGATGACACCAATAAAAGTAAGGAAAAGTAACCAAATCTCATTTACCCATTAGATCCCAAACATATTTTTGGTATTGAAGCTAATTTATTCATTAATAGAGATCTAAACCTGTATACTTGATATACATATATACAAGTCATTTGTGTGACCAAATTTTTAAAACGAAATGATAGTACTTAACAAATGTGTTTTAGCAAAATTTTACAAAAATTGCATTGTTGCACTTGTGGAACATTGGGATCCAATGTGCTAAGAAAGCTCCTCGGCTTCTTGAGTAATAATCAAAAGCTTAGTAGAGTGGAGAAACTTCTCGCCCAGACCGAATAAGGTTGTAGGATATGTTAGAACTTTGGTGTAACAATGTTTGAAAATTAATATTTGCAATAATTTAAAGGCTGAAAAAATAATAACGTGAAGCTAAATTTTGAGAAACATTCATACAATTAAAAGACTGACTCCATGAAATGCTTTACAGTAGAAATTTTAAATCGCCGCTTTTTGCGTCATTTGAATTGAATAAAGTGCACATGTTATTTTCTTTTAAGTGAGAATTTCTAAGAAATTTTTAATAGCTAATTTTAAAGCTAGAAATTAAAACAAATCATCCAAGTAGCGGTCAGTGCGTAATGAATTCGACTATATTTCACTAAGATCCATTAACCTCGAAAATAAGGCATAGTAAAAACGTTTTAGCAAAGCTCAATACATCACTATTTTAACCAACAAAATTTAAACTTTCATGGATAACAAATTACGTAAATAATGAGGAATGCAACATTTTTTGACATCAATTCAATGATCAATTGAATGGGCCTATTCATTGCAATTCCGTGCTTACAAATGATTTAAAAAATTATTGCTTTTACACATACAAAAATACAATTGACAGAATTTTGACATATTTACAAGTTCTCTTGTATACAGGGGCGCACCCAGCTTTTTCTATGAGGAGGGGAACTATTATGTATGTATGTATATATATATATATATATATATATATATATTGTATATATTTCATTTTAACCTAACAAACGGAACACGCATTATAAATGTTTATGTTATCAATTACTAATAATGTATTATTTCTCCCTACACCTCACTAATGCAACCTTTATTAGGATGGCTAACACACTTATTGCCCCGTAGATCAGTGGGTGAGGCGGGTTTTGAATACAGGCTGATGCACTGTTAACTGTTCCAATTTGAATAGGAAACACTTCTTTAATTTTGTAGCAGAGTGATTTCTAGAAAATGTCTTACTTCTTAGAGTTTAATAAATCTTATCAGAAAATTTAGGCCAATCCCTGCTCAGCCTGAAGCCGCTCCAACCCACTTAATTCCGATTCGGCATATTTTCATGAGATTTTTTAAGAAGTTTTCTACAATTTTGCGGCTTGCTATATCAAAGTAAGGTATTTTAGAATAGAAACCATCAATAAAATCTGGGCATTGAATTGGAAATTCTAAATTCAGTTCTTCAAGAGTATATGATACTAATATACATACAATTTCAAAACGTTAAAAAATTATATGGCATTCACTACAACTGTAGTGACCAGCGCAGGTTTATCTCTGACTTCAACTCCTGATAACAGAAAAATGCACAGGATTGGGGATCATTTCGAATTAAGCTGACAGAAAAAACCATTAGTTAAACATTTCATTGAAAATGGCTATATTTCTCATTCTTAGTTTCACTTAAGTAGCGCATTAAATTGCCCCTCGCCATAAATTACAGAAACGCAGGAGTAGGCAATTTTTAATTGGAACCCTACAAATAGATGTTTCTTGTTTAGTAAATTAAAGATTTTTTGCGCTTCTAACAATAGATTATTGCCAACTTTTGGCAACAATTAGAATAAAAATATTATATCAAAAATCATAGTAAGTTAACTAGTTTATTAATAAAAATCAATATATAACACATAAAAAATTTTTCAAAGAAAAATCATAATTGTGAGATAACAAAAAGGGTTACTTGTAGTTCATACGTCTGTTAGCAGTAAGAAGAAATTGTTCTACAAAATCAAAACTTAAATATTGCCACTAATCATAATTGCTAATTGCAAATTCGATTCTGTCATACATACTATATATAAATGCGGTGATCATAGTTTAATTTCTTTTGGTTTGGCATCATAAGGTGAGGTATCCGACAGAATATCACAAAGGTGCGCAATAAGGTTAATGTTAAGCCTTCAATATGCATAAAATGGTGAATTGGGTTGTGGAAGCATTACACGTTTTTGGGTCATCAAATTATCCAGTA
>CABFPE010000457.1:562643-577985 GCA_900660155.1 Hofstenia miamia
ATATATATATATATATATATATATATATATAATCCAGTAGTTATTTCAGGGCACCGCAATACACGTCGATCAACATCTTTCAAGTTATACATTGAAGAGCCCTTTGTTTCTCAACCTTAGTTTATAGAATGGTCGACAAATTTATATCAACCGCAAATTAATAATCAATATTATATTCTATCTACATTTTTTATTGGCTCATAAACGTGTATTTTGTGTATAACTTTCATTGTGTTTGATATTGCATACTGCAGTTCTAAAATGGGCTCCAAAAGAAGGAAATTATTTTAAACACGGACCTACAACTATGGTTTTACATAAAAATTTTAATTAATTTCACGTTACACATACGAGTTGACAATGATGCATTTTTGTAAAAGTTAACAGATTTTGGCTACAATTGTACATATTTCAATGTATTGTGAGATATGAAAATTAACATAAGAAAATAAAAGCTACAGTAAAATACGACAAATAAATAGTTTATCATAGCTGGTCCAAATTGTTGATGGTTGTTTCCAGTAGTGTATATCCATGCTGGATTTTGTATTTCATTTATTAAACATTAATATTTAATGTAATTGAATGGTGAAAGCAATTCTAAATTGTATAGTATCTAACCTGCAAAGTGCTTGCTCATACACTACAATGTGCTTATCAACAAGTTAAAGATCGCATTTATTTGTTCCTCCTCGTTAAAAGCAATCATGTCAATTAATACGCAAACGTACAAGAAATGGCTTATTACCAAGACAAAGAGAACAGCTTTATTTTGTGTAAATTATCTCACATATGAAAATATGCTTAAAACACCCAATATCGTTTTCAACCAACTCTTCCCGTATCTAGCATTTTAAAATTCCATATGTAGAAAGTTCCTATTAATTTGTTGTTTTTACGAAAAAGTATATTTTTTCATAATTCGCGTCTTGATTAAAACCTTTTACATACTGGGCTTAATCAGATAGATGAACAGAGTTACAAAAAATTGCAGCAGTACATTTTACATATTATAAGTGTCATGCTTATTGCTTAAGCTATATATTAAATTTTATAGCTTCCTTTTCTAACTAGCAGAGCTTTGAAAATTGAGAATAATTTTTAGAAAATTGCAATCAAAAACCATATAATAAAATATAAAATTCTTACTAAATGAAATTTGAAGTTTGATATAAATGTGTCTTTGTGATAAGCCAAATTAATGAAACTCAAAGTAAATTTGACTACCCGCCATAGGCTTGAATGTTAAAATTGCATAAAAATGTCTTCAAATTTCAATACCTCTGTTTTGCAATAAGAGTATTAAATCGTCTCATTGAGGAATTGAGAGTGATATGATTTTTTATTAACGCTATTGCGGTTCATACAGACCATAGCTTTATTCTTCTTTTAGAAAGGTGTACACCTGATGGTTTACAATAACGCTATTAAAAAATTAGGGCTGCCTATGAATCCATGAAGGACATTACGCAATTAATATACTTAGCATGTACATGTAGTTGAAAATTAGAAATGATAATTAAAATATTTGAATGTAACTGAAAGAACAAAATCATAAGAATAGTTTCGTTTCATAACTGTTGCATGCAATATGGATTTCTAAAAGATAAGAAATATGATTAAACGATGGACAACAGAAATAACAGAACTATTGGAAAAAATCACCGCTAGATTGGTGGGGTTGGGCATGGAGCTGCGTGTCTCCCACTTTTACACATGCAGCGCATAATTTTTCAAAGTTGCTCTGACAATGGAATCTATTAGTATTACTAAGTGGAATTGCTATAATTACATATCAAATGTAGGTGTCTAAAATTTTTTGACGTCATAGCCCACAAAAAGAAAATTGAATAATTCATTGACCTATAGTAAAAAGACTTAATCGTGTGGCATCCCCTTAAATTTCTTTTTTCAAACACCGACGATCATCAAGTTCGTGAACTAGTATCAATTAAACGAGAATTAATTGATTTAGCGAAATCCGAGCCGACAAAGACTAATTGGACCAATTACGAAAGATCAAAGAAAGTAATTAAGCAATTATGAACAAAAACTTAACTAAAGCTCGGAAGAAATTCTTTAATCAATTAAATTCTACTCGAGAAAAATGGCAATACGTCCATAAATTTATTGGAAAATCTATAGAGTTTTTCATCCGAAATAAACATCAATAATACGACCGTAACCGACAAAACTAAAAAACTAAATCATTTAAGTTCAACATTCAAAGAATTTGGAAATTTCAATTTCTCACCTTATAAGAAAAAACAAAAATCTGGTAATCTCAAACAATAAAAACAATTTTCCTTTAGACTTGCTACAATTAATGAATTAAAAAACATTGTTAAGAAACTTGATACCAATAAATCAACCGCTTCTTATAGTCTCCCGTTTTATATTATTAAACGGTTTTTATATTTTTGGAGAACAATTACTAATAGCATTTAATCAATGCATTGTTGATTGTGAATTTCCAGACATCCTAAAAAAATCAGATATAACTCCTATATATACGAAGGTGACAACTTAAACGCAAAGAATTATAGACAAATTTGTATTACACATCCTTTCAACAAACTCTTTGAAAAGCTATTGTATATTCAAATAAACGCATTCCTAAAATTTGAAAACATTCTAGCGCATAAACAATTTGAGTTTCGCAATGACTTTAGCAACCAAAACGCAATTCTATCTATTACTCAACAAATAAAGTCTAATATATCTCATAAGAAATGCAGTGTTGTCGTATTATTAGATTTAAGTAAGGCATTCAATTCCATGAATTTTGATATTTTACTCAATAAGCTTGTTAATTATAATTTTGGTGATAACTCAATTAATTTATAATCATGAACTTCCTAGAAAACAAACAACAGCGTGTAATACGGCAGCGAGGACAGTCACATACGATAAAGTAGGAGCAGATCCAAGAGTAGGCGAAGTTGGAGAAGGACTCAGCAAAGAGGAAAGACATCAAAGATTTCTTGAAGCTCGGCGGCGAGGAAAAGAAAGATAATGCAAACCACAGTCATTACGACCAGAGTGGAAATATCAGTTTTCAATCAAAGTGAGCAAGTTAGTGATGGTAGAACGACCCGGTTACCATGCTGACAAGAGGAGATAAGGTGACGAATTTTAGGGAACACGTAACGAAAGACAAGACGCTCAAAGATTATTGACAGGCGGGAAAGAATAGCTATTGGACGATAAGAAGTGACTTGAGAAGAGAGAAGTTGATTGGATTTAATAAGTGGGGAGATCCAAGATGTTTTCCAGCAAGGAGGAAAACGCTTAGAGGAGAAATGTAGAAGAGATGCTTTAAATGGACGGAAAGAATTGAGGAGGTTTCGTGAATTACAAAGGATATGACGCCATCAGGATAGCAGGGACCAGACAACTTGCAGGACTTAAGCATGAGGAAAATATCATGGGCGTTGAAGACGATGTCAGCGAGGAGGTGGCAGGTGGACAAGAAATTCGAGGCGAAATAGGTATTGAAAAGATCAGCTTTCGTCAGATCCGAGTGAGCAGAGAGATTTTCTCGAGTTCCATGAAGTTGATAACGTCTTCTGTGAGAGAAGAGAGTTTCAAAGAATCGGAAGGACCATAACCACGTTTGAAAGATTCGAGTTTATTCAAAATGTGTTCAGTAAGGGATGAGAAATAGAAAGGGGGAGAAATACGCTTTTTCTGATGACGAGGAACAAAAGGATTAAATAACTTGAAGGAAGGTGTTTCAGTCATCAGCAGAGAAAGAGTCATTAAAAATGAAGAATAATAATAATAATAAACCGTAAAACTTGACTTGTTTTTATTTTTGTAGTTTATGCCTCCAGCAGCTAAATAAAGTCATTCATCATTATTATTATTATTAAGCATTTAACATTTTTCAAACAATTATCCACATTGTGTAAAAATCCAAATACTATGATATATTAACGAAATTAAGGCACACTATTCTTCGCATTTAATACCGAGCAATGACAACTCATACAATTCCTATTATATTATATGAGATCTTCATATATGGTGGAAGATCAGGTTCTCTTCTCTTCACTCTAATGACTAACGACATCATGCATTCAAACACTTTCAGTGGAGCACACTGCATGCTATATGCTCATTATTAACGCAAATTCTCCTAATCTTCTATAATTACACTGTCCAACAAATTTTAACCTTGTAAAATATTCAAATTTAAATTCAGATTTGAAATCACCGTAGTCGATTTAGTATGTAACAATGATTTTTTTTGGATGTTGTAGTCTTATTTAAACTAAATTGATTTTCCTTGAACTCTCTTAATCTAAAACCGAAGTTCTCGTTTTTAATTAATTCAAATCACACTATCCTAATATTCTTCTTGACAATATTCTTGTTAAGTTTAAAGCTAATGTACTCTAATTTCTAACTCACTCTCCTGGACAGCTTGCACATTTTGCATTTACTTTATATTTCCTCAAATCGTAAAAACCAATTTCCTCAAATATTGCCTAATTACTTTCTGTTATGGTTCTCAATGCTGGTCTCTCAATCGAACTTAAATCGCAATTAAAATTGACGGAATCATATATCTTGCTCTTCAGTGGATATTCTATGCTCCACATTCTTACATCTTATAAATTCGAAGCTTACTTCCGATATTCTTTATCAAAAATTTCTTGACATTATTTCTGAAAAAGCTACTCATAGGACGTAATGATCTTTTCAGGGTATGACATTAGATCGTCTGCAAATTACACGTACTTATTCGTTCCTCCGCTGAAAGCAATCTGTCAATTAATACATATAGGAAATGGCTTATTGCAAAACAAAGGAACAGTTCTATTTTTTGTAAATTATCCATGAAAATTTTTAAACACACTTTTCAAGCAACCCTTCCCATATCTAGCATTCTAATTTTCCTTCGTAAGAAATTTCTGATAATTCGCTTTTTTATGTACAATTAGTTTTCATGTTGATAAAAAATTTTTTACACACTGGGCTTAGTGAGATGTGTTGCAAAAATTTAGAGCGTTAACTTGCATATAAAGGTCACACTTCAACTAATTTTAGAAAATTGCAAAAGAAAAACCATAAAATATAATAGCAATTCTATTTTGTACATCGATCAACGAAATTGCTTGTAAAGGAACTGAAAGAAATTTTAATCTTGGCAAATTTTATAACTGAAAAATTTTCTAATTGAAATGTAAAATTCTTGTCAATTGAATTATATTTTGATATAAATGTGTCGTTGTGAGAGCCAAATTAAAGTATAACCAAGTAAATTTCACTTCTCACCAAAGGCTGAAGGCTGATGCGGTCTATATGGACATCTTATTCTTCTTATAATTGCATAAAACTGAAATTGAGTGTCAATAAAAGTATATCTATTGATAGTGACATGAGTTTTTATTAATGCTATTGCCGTCTATACAGGTCAGAGGCTTATTCCTGAAATAATTACATTCTAGACACTTTCAATCAGTTTTCAAGATTGATCTTAGTCCCCATCACAACTATCATTGCGATGACTCAAGCCTCAGCAGCTATAAGGAGTTGGCATACACATATGGCAAGATATCCTCTTCCAATCTGCTTGCCCTGCCAAGAATTTCATTTATCGGATAATTTTCCTGCAAAGTATATACTTCAACATCTTGACATAAATCAACGGTCTCATTCTTCATATTTTAACCTAACCTATTATCATATTAGTTAAAATTTATATCCAAATATGGAATATCGCTTAAATGCTTTTCCTGATTTTCTAACTAAAAAATTCTCATTTGCAAATATTTTTTGTTAAGCCTATTTTGTATGGTGAGATTCTATTAGTTTAATTTTTATTATAAGTTAAAAATAATTCGCACAATAAACTGAGAACTCCGAATACAATACTAAGGAATTATTTTTAAATGAGAATAATGTTTCTTTCGTTATTTTGTTTTAGGGGACCCACTTCAAGTGACGTCTAACCTAACCCTACGCCTCAAACATCGCAAATGTACTGCATTTTATAATGTTGATTAATTTTTTTTGCAAAAACTTTTGGGTCAGGGATTGGCGTTAGAGTTTATGACGCCATTGCAAGTGGGTCTCCTGAAGCAAAATAACACCGAGAAATGATGGTCTTATTGTTTGATTTAAGGGAAAATCTTTACTAGTACTCAAATATATCCTCTCTAAATGACTATATTCTAAATGTGTCAATATATAATTCGAGTTCTTCAAATAAAATTACATGCACAACTTGGGATTTTGTAAGTATATTTTGGTATATTTTTTGTAAGATAAGAAAAACATTAGTACACCAATATTTTTAATGATCTTTCTAAAAATACATGAGACTGCTAAAATTAACAATCATGCAACGAGTCCTTCAAAACAATTAAATTATTAATAATAACTCATTTTCTCAATAGCGTTTTTGGACACATTTCGATACCAATAATGTTTTAAACATATTCGAACGATAAAGCATATCCAATCAAGACATAAAAGCTAGCACACGGCAGTCGCTTCAAAGAAGCACAATCCCTGTGAAAATTGTTTACACATAATTGAAAAGTAGTTATATTAAGCCTAAGATATTTTTGCTCACATTTAAAATTAAATTTCAGAATGGAACTAAGATACATATAAAATGATAAGCTTTGTATGAATTAATTTTATGTATGAAAAACTAAGATACATAAGATAAGATACGATATTATAAAATTTTATAATTAAACGTATTGGTCAAAAGCTGAATATCAAATTATATAAGAAAAACTTAAAAAGGGACATCAACGCTTTGTATTTGACTTATTAAGCCGCTATCTAGGGTGTATCATAAAAGGTTGGTGCTTTAAATTGATACAACATTTCTCAAAACGAATACCAAATATCTCAAAACGGATACTGATTAAAAAGGCTGTATAAGGGACAGCACTTTGATAGAACATCAAAGATTAGAACGTTTTTTGAGCAACCATTTTCAACTCAATGAATATAAAAATATACTTTGCTATTTTTGCTCATTTAATATTTGAATTAGTGTAGAATTTTTAGGCCACAATACTTTTGATGACTTTGAAAAGCACACTGTCAAAAATCAGTGTATAAATGCCATTGCATAAAAATGATATTTTACCAATATAATTGACTAAAATGACTTTGTTTTTGAGGAACCTGTTTGAGATATTTGATATTTGTTTTGAGATTGCATTATCCATTTGGGGTTGTGACTGCAGCTCAATATTAAAATACAAGCAACATTTATAAAACTTCTGGAATAATAATTTTTAACTTTCCCAGATAACAATTTTGGTTGTTTTTATGTTGTTTATAGTTGTTTCATAATTTTTGCTGTTGCAGCAACCACTAACATCATAACAACAACATTAGTAATAAATAATCAGTGAGCAAATGCTTGGAAATAAAACTCACTTTGTTATTCATATGACTAGATCCTTTTAATATAAAAAGGGGATTATGAAAAAATTTTGCAATTTTAAATTTGTGAAAATTATAATATACCAGATAATTGAATTTTCAAAATAATTTATTCATGAATATTTGGACACCTTGAAATTGACTGTTAAATAAAAAGTTATATTTGAGAAGATGATATTTTTCGCAATTTAAGAAAGTACTATTTCAAAATTGTACTTAATTTTAGATTTTTAAATTTTTGTTAAATTTGGAAGATTTTTTGGATAAATTTATCATTTATATACAAGACATTCATTTAAATGTTTAACAAATCCTTGTATTGAATATGTTTGACAATATCTGAAAGATTGGGGTCTGCCCTTTGATGGGCTTAGCAATATAAAATGTTATTTTGCATATAAAAGTAATGCTAGAATAATCATATGACAACATAAAACAAAGATGTTATGACCTTGAAATATTTTATTTATATTCATAAAAACAACCAAAAAGCAACCTAATTTGATGTTGTTGAAGCAATGTTGTTTAGACCAATGAGATGGTACCATTTCAAACATTAAAACAACATTGTTTTTGATACATAAAACAACCACATAACAATACAAAACAACATTGTTTAGCTCTTAAAAACATGAATGCAGCAATCAATTTCTAAATATAAATTATTTTAAATGTTTCAAATTGTGAATTACTTTAAAAGTGGCAAGGGAGCAATAGTTGCAATTGTAATTGTAATAATTATATTGTTTATTGAGAAAATAAAAGCAAAAAGCACCCAGAATTTTCAGCATTACACTAAACATTGAATTCACATAACTTATAAAAAATCTCTGTATTTTAAAATCTTTCCTAGATAAATATATGATTAATGTTTTTGTATGATTTCTAACTATAGGTCTTTCATCATTATCAATTTGAATTATTATTAGCACATATTAACCTGCAATAATTACTGCATTCAAGTTTATTTATTAAAATTTATTATTTAAAATTTCAAATTTTTGTTCAGATCTTGCTTATATTTTAATATTCAGCTGATAACACAATTAGTGGCAGTCACAATCCAATCTATTTAAAGTAAAGTTTTCACAAGATGCATTCAGGTAAATATCTTAATGTGCATATGATTCTGTATGTCAGTTTGAATATTGCCACTAAAAACTTCCAAACAAAAAAAGGTACAAAATTTATTTATGGTTTAGACTCAGTCAGGGCCCCTATTTTGATTTTGTTCTTTTGATTATTTCAGTGCTCAAAAAGTAGAGTTACATCACAGTAACATCATGATTTGTTGCTATCAATTTATATCAATTTCTTTTAAATTAATTTGAATATTTTTGAATGCAGTTTTTTTGATCAATTTATTATTGGTCCCCTTGATCCAAACCTACATGTTATTGCTCATTTAATTTTGTGAGGGAACTCATGTGCAAGTTGTAAACATTTAGCAGGTAATAATTTATGAAAATTGTAATAAATAATTGAGGAAATAGTAGTGAATGCACAAGATAATTAGTCTTACTACAATTGTGTTTGATCTTCTTGAATTTTTTTATATGCTAACCCCTTTTAGGTTTCATCATGGATTTTAGTTTGATAATTTCTGCTTAAGATCTGGTGACAATTTGGGAGGAACTGCACTTGTTCTGGGGTGACAAATAGCTCCTTAAATCATGGTCACTTTAGGTTATGTAAGTGTAGGGAATAAGAGCTTTTAATTCAATTGTTTCATTTCATACATGCACTTAATAATAACACACTGCAAATATAATATGCCACTGGTGAATGTGAATGCACAGTAATTATGTGCCTTTTGTTTTATTATTTATTTACATGAGCTGAGAAAATAGAACTCTGAGATAAATTGTTTATTTGAGCTAGAAATTGATATTTGAAACACACAACTAGCACCTTGGCATGTAAAGATGGCTTCATGGATATGGCTCTGTCATGATGCAGTGTGAATTGGTCACTGCTGGAAGTCTGTTCTCTATGGATAGTCTGTTATTTCCTTAATTGAAATGATGAACCACCAATGCTTTTCTTTTGCTAGAATGTGGGTCACTCTCTACAATGGTAGCCTCAGCAACCTTTGATTTAACCTTTGAGTTTCTCAGTACTGCTGAAGTAGCCAGAGCTCCCCCATTATTCTACATGGTGACCCTGACGTGATTCTGAGCAAATTGGAGTGTCAGTTGAACTCTCTACTCCATTCTGTTGAAGTGTGCAGGTGAATCAATGCCTGGAGATGTACTCTGGTCATGAAGCTTGCATGCATACTGAAATATTCATCTGCTTTCACCTGGTGATTGTGACATAGTACAGAACTGTTACTTGTTTTCTTATTGTATTTGGTCTTGTTCTTTCTCTTTTGTGTGAGCCAGCTGGGATAGTTGTTTCCCCTGGCTGTGAATCAAACTCACTACCAACAGACACATAACTTTACCTCTTATGTTATTTTTACACTGCAATTCTTTGCTCTGAAGCTTTCACCTAGCTGCCTTTATTTTTACTTGTTTTTGTTGTTACTTTGTTGTTGTCTTGTTCTTCTAGAATTTGGATTTAGTACCATACCCTACACTGTGCTGCTTCCTGGAACTAGTTTTTGTTTCTCTGATCTCAGTTGGAGTTTTTCTCAAATTATTGGAATTGTTTTTCTGTATTTTTCTTATATTTTTCTTGATGGATTTCAATAGTTTTTCTTGTAATGGGACTCCCACTCAGGGTTTCCTCTGTGTGAGCACTGGCAACCCAGACGTTGCCCCTCACCATTGGAATTAATTCTTTAGTTGATTTATCATCTCCTACTCATGTTACCCAGTCACCACCTGTGACCTTCTGTCCTTTGTCTTTGGATCTTTTCAAATCTGCCCTCAGTCACCACCATCTCCAGAGCCTCAACCCACCAAGGTTGAGCAACTTTGCGCAGCTCTCACTGAACAAACTGATCAATGTCTTGCTTGTGAACAATGCTTTGACTCATTGCAAACTGAGATGTGACAACAAGCCATCAAAGCTTATTATCAGAGAGAGAGAGAGACGTTTACTCAACTTGATCACTGCATTGGAAGTTCAAATTCATAGTTTATTGACACCTCCACCTGCATTTCCACTGCAGCAGAGCACTACCACTCACTCTGCACCTTCTATGTCTAGACATTCTGAATGTGTGACTTGCTTTGGATGCTTTTTCTGAATGTCTTTCCAAATATGTTTTGCAAATGATTTTGGCATGCCTTCCTAGTGCCCTTTTGTATCTACTGCTACTCCATTGACACCACAATTTGTTACTCCAGCCACTTCATTTACAACTGGAGGTCACACCTTTACACAATCAGCCCTAACTCATGTTTCTACTTTGGCCACCATCACCACTCCTGTTCCATATGTTCTGAGTGCAACCATTTTGCCTCCAGCACCAGTAAATACTTGTGTCACCCCACAGCTGTGACTCCAATTATGCCCCCACAGTCAACTGATCTTGCCACATCCACAATGAAGAGTGGACCACATTTTACCAAAATCATTTTATCCCCAACTGTGGTTGGAAATGAAACCACCAATCTGTTTAATTGCCATTCTATTCTTCCCAAATTCACTGAAAGATTGATGAGATATCACAGTCCTTCAAAGAGTGGTTTTTCCTTTTTGAGTTAACAATGAGGCAGTATCAAGCCACTCAAGATGCTGCCATTGCTCAATTTCCTACTTATTTACAAGGTCTTGCATATAACCAACATATGATGTTGGATCAAGACATCAAGACTAAATATCAACTTCTAATCAGTTATTTTGAGGACCACTACAACGCACCTCATATCAAACATCAATATAAGATGCTGCTATGTGATCTCTTGTTTAAGAAGGGAGATGACATCTGTACTTATATTATGCAAGTGGAAAGATTGTTTTGTTTAAGTAAACTGACACCAGAACTCAAAGCATGATCTTTTCTCATATATCTGTTGGGGCTTTCCACCAAACACTCACAATCACCTTGAACTCAAGTGTGATCCTGAAGATGATCTCAACCTGATTATTCACAAAGCTATTAGCATTGTATACATGCTTCATTACACCACTTGCATTGAAAAGGATGCTGGAGAACTTAAAACAGGTTGCTCAACTCAGAGACCTCTTGCTACTTTGAGCACTACTGCTCTCAAGCCAAAGACAGAGCTTAAACTAAATCATTGATATCATTGTGGTCAGAAGGGCCACACAAAGCCTCAATGTTGTGCAGTAATTTGCTTTGTTGCCACTTGCTTTATCATCAATGAGCCTGAGACTGAAGAGTGTTCTCCTGATTTGCCTGTCAGTTCTATTGATCTTTCAACCTAGTTGGAGCACTGCCTCCTATAAAACATCTGCATGATGTTTTGGTTATTACCTCACTACTGTGTACTAATGTTATCCCTGTTGATATAAATGGATCTTTGGTTAATGTTACTATTGACACCAGGGCCTCAGCCTCCATCATCAGCAACAGTTGTTGCTCTAAATTATGTTTATTGATGGATGACTTACTTCCATCCACTACACATCTGTTCTGGGAACTCACTGTCTCTAAAGGGTTGAGTACTGAATCTGCAACTACATATTTGGCAGGAATTATTTTCTGTAGATTTGATTGTCATAGATACTTGTGACCAGCCACTGCTGTACAATATAATCCTAGGCAACAATTTTCTTGAACAGAACTCTTGTGTTATTGACTATGGAAGTAACAAGCTTTCCATCTGTGAAAGTGATCACAGGCAGGAACTTACCAACATTCCTGAGCAGGACATCTTGCTAAACTTTTCAGAGTTAGTAATTGTTGAGCCTCAACACTGGTGATGTGTCACAGACATGACAGACTCCAATTATTCAGGTGATGTCAATGTTTTCCAGATACAAAGGGAAGCATTTTACTAGAGTTAACTTCTCTCCAGATCTTTGTCACATCTCAAATTGCAAAACATACATCTCTGGTTTAAATAGCTCTAATTCACTGGTCAGGATAGACCCTTCCAAATTAATAATTGTCACAACTCCAGTCCATCTAGAGTTAAAAGCTGCCACTTGTCTGCCCATTCTAACAGTAATACACAATTTAGTGGAACCAAGGAATACCATTTGGATTCCTCTTGTCAGTGAGAGGACACATCCCCACCTCAGTCCACAAGAATGTGAATCACTCTCTCATTTGCTTTGACAACACCATGAAGATTTTAATTACAGCTTGATCAGCATTGGTCAGGTCATCAGCAAATAGCATGCAATTGTAACCAAGCATGATTGCCCCATTTCCCTTCCAGTTAGGAGAGTGCTGGAAATCCTCCATTAAGAGTATGAAAGAATCTTAATTGATCTTTTAGAAAGTGGCATAATCCAGGGCAGCAATAGTCCTTAAGCAGCACCCACCATTTTCATTAAGCAGGGTAATAAGTACTGCCTCTTTGGGGCCATTTGGAAGTTAAATGATGTCATGGTAAAGGGCATTTATTGGCTTCCTCATATTGAAGATCTTTTATACAATGCCAGTCAATACAAACTGTTCACTTACCTTGTTTTATGTAAGGCATATTGGCAGGTGCCCATTAAGCCCACCAACATTCAAAAGACTACCTTAATCACTGTATGGCCTCTTTGAGTGGCTTTTGGGCTCTGCAACACCCCTGCAACCTTCCAATGCTATGTCACCTGTGTGCTTAGAAATGGCGCCAATGTATTAGAGCCAGGCATCACTGCCTACATGGACAATATCCTTGTTGCTAGTACTACCTTTCCCAAACATTTAGAAAGGCTTGGCAGAACCCTCAGTATACTGTATGAATCTGGCCTCCACATTAATGGAAACAAGTGTTCTCTTCTGCAGCCAAGCATCACCTTTCTCAGAAGAGTTATTGAACCAGGTTGTATCTCTATTAAAAATGATGCTAAAGACAATTTAGAAAAGATTGAAACTCTGCAGTCTCATAAGGATGTTCAATGCCTTATTGGTTTTCTGAACTACTATTGTGTCTTTATATCAGAGCTGGCAAATAAAACCAAATTTATTTCTAATCTACTATGGTGAAGCATGGAATTTAATGTAGTATATTTGCATCCCTAATTTGTAAATTGATAATATGTGTTGATTTAGTAATATTGTGATGATAGGCAATGTACAATTAGTGATTTAATATTCTTTGTATTCTGATTGGTTGCTCATCTGAGGAATCCATTTTGTTTGCATAATTTGAATATCAAACATTGCAGTAGCTTTTAAATATTTTGTTCTGCTATTACTCACCATTTGATAATAAGTGAGTGACTGTTTTCTATTATTTGTAAATACCCAAATGTGTGATTTCTGTTAATTTAAGTTTTGCTACCCTAGCTTCCAGTTGCTTTTATTTAAAATATTAGAAATTTCCCCAGCCATATATTTAACTAACATAACCTTTTAGCATTTTTCAGATAATATATTTTTTATAAAGTGTCCCCTTATTATCTGTTATTATATTTATTATTTTTTATGTATTTCATCACTATGATCAATGCTTAAGGTATCACTCCAGGCAAAAGGAAGGATAACCAGAGGCTCTAAATGGCCCTCTGGTTTGACTCCTCTAGTCTAGGTGATAGTAGGTATTAGGTATAAGGATGAGTATGGTTAGGAAGCATGGTTTGCATGTAGGTATAATTATTGCATTTTCTATAGTCTAAAATGAGCTGAGACATTAGGTATTGGAAATGGTTCATCACTTTGGCCAGAGGCCTGATTCTGTAAGAAGAAGTTTGGAATTAACTTATTCTCTGAATACTTATTACCCATGGAATGAACATGCTCTTGTTTTCTCATNAATTGATAATATGTGTTGATTTAGTAATATTGTGATGATAGGCAATGTACAATTAGTGATTTAATATTCTTTGTATTCTGATTGGTTGCTCATCTGAGGAATCCATTTTGTTTGCATAATTTGAATATCAAACATTGCAGTAGCTTTTAAATATTTTGTTCTGCTATTACTCACCATTTGATAATAAGTGAGTGACTGTTTTCTATTATTTGTAAATACCCAAATGTGTGATTTCTGTTAATTTAAGTTTTGCTACCCTAGCTTCCAGTTGCTTTTATTTAAAATATTAGAAATTTCCCCAGCCATATATTTAACTAACATAACCTTTTAGCATTTTTCGGATAATATATTTTTTATAAAGTGTCCCCTTATTATCTGTTATTATATTTATTATTTTTTATGTATTTCATCACTATGATCAATGCTTAAGGTATCACTCCAGGCAAAAGGAAGGATAACCAGAGGCTCTAAATGGCCCTCTGGTTTGACTCCTCTAGTCTAGGTGATAGTAGGTATTAGGTATAAGGATGAGTATGGTTAGGAAGCATGGTTTGCATGTAGGTATAATTATTGCATTTTCTATAGTCTAAAATGAGCTGAGACATTAGGTATTGGAAATGGTTCATCACTTTGGCCAGAGGCCTGATTCTGTAAGAAGAAGTTTGGAATTAACTTATTCTCTGAATACTTATTACCCATGGAATGAACATGCTCTTGTTTTCTCATAAGATAGATAGAATTACATAATAACTAGTAGTTTCATCAGTTGTGTTTTAATATATCTAAAGATGGAATGCTTGCTGAGTGTTGCACATGCTTCTACCACAAGACAAGCATTCTACATGGTGACCCTGATGACTCTGAATATGTTACCAATGGATTTTACCTCTTTGTTTTCAATTAAATAAAGTAATACATTCTTGAAGAGTAATACAAAGAAGAGTTGTTATTGTTCTTACTGTTTCTATTAAATCCTTACACAAATCAGTACAGAAATCAAAAACCTTAGCCGCAGCACTGCAGCCAACCTCTAACTCAAGATCAACCTAATTGGTACTAAATGCTAGCTAAAGAGTCATGCCAACTACCATTT
>CABFPE010000457.1:578985-599321 GCA_900660155.1 Hofstenia miamia
TCATGGTCTGGCACAGAGACCCTTGAATCGTTCCCTGTGATGTATCCAGACCACTACTAAACACTGCTTGATTAGCTCAACATTGTACTAAATAATCAAACTGTTAATAAGATGAAAAATAAGAATTCTAAGTAAAATTCTTTATCAAATGCTTACAGTAAGTTTCAATGTATTTATAGTATTTCAAAAGAAGTGCCTGTTGATTTAAATTTCAAACTTCTGCCAAGATGGTGATGATAAAATTACATAAGCGTCGTTTTGTCAAAAGTATTTTTATCAACAGATACATTTATCTTTTTATTGACACATATATTATTCTTGGTTGCATTTTACAAATTAATCTGAAATCATAGCAACTAATTGATTGTAATATTTTTTAATTTACTCTCTTTCAATCTTAGTCTCTTCTGCAATATTTGCAGCTTTTTTCTTATTAATATTGGATGATGCTACACATGTTACTAGATGTAATGCTAGACTAATATTCATACTATGTGTTATGCATGTACATAAAATGAAATTATAGAAATGAGCAAATGTTATAACAAATGTGGCTTAAAGGCATCAGTCTCTAACATACATTAGCATCAATTGAAAATGTAATTGTTTTTTTATTCTCACTCTACTACATGATGGCAGCATTATTATAGAACAACAGCAACTAAGATTGAAATAAATGAAGAAAAAGAATAAAAAGAAAAATCTGCTTTACTATTTTAATAAGATTTGTTAACAGAACTGATTTAATAAATTGTACAAACAAATATCTGCCACTAACTCTTTTTGACATAAATCAGTGGATGAATTGCTCCAAGTTTATTTTAGTTTACAGACATATGACACACTGAACTTCTATGTGGTTAAATCAAAAATTGAACAGTGACAGGTACTTGTTTTCAATGCAAATATGTTTGTAAAAATTTAGTATGAATAGCTACTAAGCAACATAATTAGTGATGAAATAAATTCTTCAGAATTACATTTATCTTTTCTCATTGCCAGTTTGATTTATTAAAAAAATGTGACGCTAAGTATTTCATGCATTGTAATAATCAGGAAACCATGGCAATGATGACTATTTATGTCTGAGTCCCTGATTGTGAACTGCATTTAGGTTATGGATAGGTATAGGGTTTTTCTAATTGTGCTTAGCTCATTATTGTTCAAACTCATTTTACATGTAGTAATAAATTTTATAAAGGCATAGTAGCCAACACTAGGATTACTTATATATCTTATTTTAGATTCAAATTCTAATGACTATAAATGATCAATAAGAGACCAAATTTATTAGATGATTAGTTATCATATTTTATTCTTAAAGGTAGTTTAGGAAGCTGTTTATATTTTATAGTGGTATATATGTTTTTAAACATGTTAATGTGCGGTAAAGCAGCTAGGTGAATTCATAGCAGTAGTCTATGTTAGTAAATGTTATTACACAATGAGAATGAGAATAAGTCAAATAGTGTCTTGTTTATTTATTCACTAATAAGTAGGGTACACATAATGCTCTTCCTCTTTGAGTATGAGCTGAGTCATCAGCATCTGAGAACATTACAACAGATGGAATGTTGGCAAATGGATTCAGCATCAGGCTGATGCCCATGATCAAACTAGAGTCAATAGTTACCTAAAAAGTAATTAGTCATGAATCAACAGAAATTAATGTTAGTTATTTCTAAGTTATTCAAAAGACTATGCAGTTTGGGAGATAGACATGCCCTGCAACAGGAATCTGCAATAAAAAGAAGAAAATTACCATTGTTAATGCACATCCTGGCCTGGGTGATGATTCTACACTATTCCTACCTGTAGGGGTTCTTCATTGTCTTTCACTATATGTGTTCTTCTTTGGTTATATGCCATTGTGGTGTTGTTGAGGTATTGGCCCAAATTTATTTTCCATGTTAGCTTCTTCTAGCAGTTCTCTTAAATGTGGTTGCATCATAATTTCCAATGTTCCTAGCAAATTTTCTTCTCCTCTGGTGATCTTATAGTTTGTTTGATTATTTTATTGGCATTATCTTGTTTTCATTTCTGGTTAACATTCCATACATCTCATGAATGTTAATGTACAAGCTCATGGGGCTATGCATCATCCCAAGTTTGAAAGATTGTGTCATTCATTGTGTACACTGTGTATTTTTGTGTGGACAAGTTTACCTTCTTCATTACCCTTTCTGCTGCATAGAATTTATACTTAGTTTTGCTGGTTGTTCCCAACATATATTTCCTTAAGGTGTCAGAGAATATTTGAGCATCTGAATGACAAGTCCCAGTGATGTTTATGACTATTATAGGCAATGTTTTTCCAAGCATGTCAATTCTTCCAACTAATCTAGTGTGGCATTGGCATAAAAATCTGCATAGATAAACACTAGGATTTGCTGGTGTCTCAATAACTAATGGCCTGACTCCAGAGCTAAATGAGCATATCCCTACTAAATGTTAAAGGTAGCTAGGAGATAAGGTAAGGGAAGGGTGCATGACCACACTTGCCAACCTGAAACAGAGAACCTTAGTAGAAAGAGTCATTTTAGACAGAGCCCAAATTTAAATAAAGAGAGAGAGAAGCCCTAAAAGTTCCTCAATGCAAAGTGTACCCTATGTGCTAAGTATACCTAAACTCAGTGCAGGCCTCAGCTTGTGCAATTTAAGTGCTGCAATAAAATATAAAACATAACAAATGACAAGCAGTTGTGTAAAGCCCTATTCCTATACTTGCTGAAGTGCCATAGTGATGAGCTTGTAAAGCTGTACCTGAACAAGGCACCATTGGCAATAATCAGATAATTTAGAAAAGCATTTTAAGAATATTACATATGCAAAAAGAAGTAAGGGTTGAGCAAAATCTTTTGAATGTTTATTAACAAAAGCAAAGTATTTAAATAGAAAAACAGGTAATGTATAAACAAAACATAGCACTAAAGGGTAACATAAACCAATCATGTGGTCAAGTGGAGAGAATTAGAGGAAAGAACTAAGACTAACTTTAGAAATAAATATTTATTGTACACACATGATTATTATTAGTTAAATCATTTGTAACATTGAAAAGCAGTATTTTCATATTAATTAATTTGGCAGTACATTTGACAAATGGTAAAAGGACTTTGGAAGCACTACATGCTTATTGATGTATCCACTGATGGTAGACTTGTGGGGGAGCATTGAGTCAGAGAAATGTGGATCTTGAGAAACCTTCTGCTCAAGAAACTGGTAAAATGACAAGCATTACTTGGAGATGTGCTGCTGATGACAGGTGCAGTGTTCATTGAGGCTGAGGCTAGCATACACAATGTTGATAAAGTGACTGGTGAGTTAGATGAAGTTAAATAAGTTGGGTTAGTAATTGAAACAGTGGCTGGTTGAGCACAACTTAAGGGGCTTGGCAAAGTAGGTTGGGTGCTGGCAAACTGCATACTTGGACTGGCCTGACAAGCAATTTAGCACATGTTGAGTTTGCTATCTGATATTTGCTGGGTTAAGTGAGACATTAGATCAAACACTTGGCTCTTGAAAGCCTGCATAACTTCATGAAATTCTTGATGGGAGACTACTCCAGGGTCTAATGCAATGAGGTCTTCATGCACAGCATTAGGGGCAAATGAATTTTCAGATGACAATCATGTTGTAGGTTCCGCTTCAGGGTTTATAGTTTTGCTGAACTGCTAAACACAATCTTTAAAAAGGAATTTCTGTATTAAAGAATAGTTGGAGTCTCAGAGCCCACTTTCACAGAGGATCTACACATGAAGTTCATGATTTAAATGTTTGATATACTGGCAAGCTTCTACCTGAGAGTTAGACAGCTGTGATGGAGGTCATCAACTTGTTCTGACTCAGTTTCTATAGGGCTGGAAGCTCAATTCAATTCTGTGAGTACATGACATGAATGTCTGACAGGCAGGTCAGCTTCAGATTGCAAAGAGGGTGGTTGGAACAAGACAGAGGATGACTCAAGAGGTGAAGTGTTCTTGTCCGTAAGATATCAGTAAACAAACAGAAAAATAGTAATTTGGTAAATGTAGCCCTCTTGGTCGGCATTAATTTCTGATAGTTGTTTGCACTGCACTGTTGACAAGAACTCAAACTTCTTTAATTCCCCCTCAGGCTTCCTTAAATCTCTCTTGTACTTAGTCAGGGCCATCCACAAATCAGCATTAGCATGCAGTGTCCCATTTCTAGGCTTTATCTCAAAGTTAAAGTCTGTGAGGTATTCAATCCATTTTGCAATGATGCTACTTCAATCTCCTGAACACTTTTTTAACCATGACAAGCCACTGTTATCTGTGTAGCATAATTCTTCAAATAATGCTGATTGCTGCCAAGAAGAGATTAAGATTGAAAAGGAAAATAAATGAATCAATCAGATAATTAAAATGATTTGCTAATTAAGATTTTTGTAATTAATAATGATTAGATTTCATGTAAGGGCAAATGCCTGTCACCAAAATGTTTAGACAAAAATCAAATGATGATACACTCCTTGTCAATTTTAGCTGGGACATGTAGATGACATCTACATGAATTCAAATTTTTAGCCTGCAGCTACTTGTTTCAAATTTAGCATAAATAGTTACAATGTGAAACAGAATTTGATGAAATATATTTTTCAGAATTACTATCCTTTGGTTATTAATTGTTTGATTATTTAATTCAAATGTCTAGCTTATTGATTCATGCTCTGTAGTGGTTGGGAATCCATGAAAAGAATGACTCTAGGATCTTCACCCCCAACCATAAAATGGATTTAGGTTACAAATATGATACAAATAGGGGTTTTTCTCAACTCTCACTTAACTAGCTATCAATTGTTTGTGATTAACATATAGTAACAAATTTGAGAAAGGGTTTATAGCTAAATTTAAAGAATTATTAACATCTGTTTTAGATCCAAATTAACACCATAAATGACTGATAAATACACCATATGGATGTTTGTAGTACATGTAGGATTGGAAGCTGCTCTGATAGCCATTCATTATATTTTAAATATTTTTTTTTCAAACCAGCTAGTGTCAATCCTCACTTGCTTACTTATCAAAATTACATTGTTATCATTAAACACAAATGAGTTAAGTCAAATTGTGTCACAAATATTAGTAGCACCACTAAATAGGGAACACATAATAATTGTCTGTAAAGTGAGTGATTGATATTCATATCATAAGCTGTGGGAGAGATTACCTGGTGATAAGGAGATCAGCATTTGGCAGATGCCCACTCTGAAGATTGGTGATTGAGGGATGTGGAACTACCTAAATAGTAATAGTGAGATTGGAAGTTTAATACAGTTAAATTAATATTCAAGTTAATATCAAAGTACAAGTAATTAACCATCAATTTATTTAAATGTCAAATCTCTTCACACCAATTAAATGAGGTACCAAATTTACAGATTTGTTAAATGTGAAAAAGGCCTGGAAGAAGATGCTACATCTGTCCAAATGGTGAAATTTCTTTCTAATAAAAATTTTTTCATACTTTCTACTAGTGTTAGCATCTCTAGGTTTGTGAACCAGTAATTCACCTCACTTTTATGCAATTCTTTCCCATTCTAAATTTAACTAATGGTTGCACCAATCACTACAGTGCTAGTATTGCAATAAACTACAAATGGCAAGTTAAAATTTGAAGTATTTAATGATGGTACCTTTTTTAAATCCTCTGTTATAACTCCCAGCTCATCCTCTCAGAAATTTCAAAATCAGCTTCATTTATCCTACATGGTTTGGAATAAATGACCCATAGTAATTCAGGAGCCCCATTATCTTCTGAATGTCTTTTTTTGTTTGTGGTGCCTTTATTTAAGCAATCAAATCTGTTGTGTTGTTCTCAATGGTATTTAACACCTGCTTAATTACTCTTTCCATGAAGGTTACCTCCATTCTCAATATTGAACATCTATTGCCATTTACTTTTACCCCTGTTTATGAAAGCTTATCCAGATTATCTGTTACTGTGTGACTTGCTATCACAATATCATCAATATATGCAGTAACTCTAAGTTCTAGACTGTGGTTTCTACCTTATAACACTCTCATAATGTATTGCTGAAATGTGGCTGGAGCATTAAACAACCCAAAGGGCATGAAATACCACTAAAAAAGACCATGAGGCATAATGAATGCCATTTTTTCATCATCTTGCAAATTCATGGAGACCTGCCAATAGGTCTTACAAAGTTCTGGGTAAGAAAAGTACTTAAACTTACTAGCTTCATATAGTAAATCTTTGATGCAAGGCAGGGGATAAGGGTCTTTTGGTTTCCTATAATCCATACAAACCCAAATTTGTTCCCTTGTTGCATGAAGACTGTAGGGGCCACATAGGGGGATTTTACTTTGTTGCATTATTTTATTATCTATTAATTCTTGTAATGTATATTCATAGTGTGTATTCTGGCACTACAGGACTCTTCTTACCATCAGTCTTATAGATTTGTCCAACAGTGTCTCAATACTGTGCATCTCTCCTACTGCCTTCCCTACACTCACCATGCCATAGTTGAATATCTTCTTGTTTTCCTCTAGAGCAACCCTTAATCCCTCTAACTTGCATGACTCTAAGTGGTTATACACTGTTTCGTCCAACATGGGTGGTGGTTCTTCCAACTGTTGATGATTCTTCTTCTTAATTTCTTAATCTCAGTCAATAAAGAAGCATTACTGTTGGTATTATTTGGAGTTTCTGTGATTGTAACCTTGCCTTTCTTAAATGCTAAATGTCAATCCAAATTATTGATGATTATGGTACATGTACTGTCTTCTGATATTGTAGATACATTTGCATTCATTAATAAATGTATTGTATTTATAGCCATATAATTTTAGATCAGGATGTCTCCTTCACTTACATTTTCACACTGGAGTTCCACCATTTGCCAGTGTTGGGGCTCCAGCTTCACATCTTGCACTGGGGTCAATTATATGTTTTTACTTGCTAATTTCTCAAAAGGTTGGGACAAAACTCTCTCATTTAATGTAATGGTTCTATTTCTGCAGTCTATCATGCATTTAGTTTTCTCTAAAAAGTCTCCACCAAGGATGTTGCCATAGGGTAAACAGTTGATTCATGTATCCAAAATAACAAAATCATGTGCAAACTACTCATCCTCTACTCTAAATTTAATGCTCTTCATTTGCACTTTATTCATGATATAACCACTGGATTCATCAATTAATCATGTGTTCGTCATCTTAATCCTGTCCCATTCAAAACCCAAATGGCGGATCAGCTATTTTAGAAACAATGCACTTGTGTCAATGGCTTCATAGATAATCATTCAACTTATGATTACTGGTATTACATTCTTATAGTGCATATGAGTTAACATTAAAATGTCCTCAGCTGCTGGTTTTTTGAGAGTTGGAACTCCTATTAGTTTGAAGTCTCCATTTCTTCCACCTTTTCAGCTTCACTCTTGATCAAGTATCCTTTTCCATTGTATAAAACCAGAATTTTCTTTTTACAGTCTCTCTTATAATGGCCCTTCATTCCACAGTTTCTGCAATGGACTGAATTCATGTCAGTCTTAGTTTTGGCTTGTGCCTCAGGGTTACTTGATAATGTACTGGCACTGCATTCACCTTTCTTAGCGTATTTTGGCAATGGCATTGAGGGGTTGGTTATTTCACAGTAGTTAAAAGACTGCAACACTGATGCACCTTCATCAATTCTGTCCACTGTTAGATTCAAATTTACTGTAGAGTCGCTCAGGGATTTTGTTGATTTTATTCTTTAAAATTTACTTTGTATTCCTACGTCACTATGACGTCAGTAGCTATTTTCGATCTCAGGTTGCTATTGCTAGTTTTATGTCCCCTCGATGGTGCTTATTGTTGCTCAAATTTAATTTTGCGAGGGAAAAGAATTTGATCATGTTAAACTATGTTGACATCTGATTGTTGTAAACAAAGGCAGGTAATAGTTAAACATTTGTATAAAACCTGAGAGAAATGTAGTGATAGCTTAATAGATTTTATCTACTCTCAACTGCCGTCTTTACCGTTGTATTTTCTATTTATTTATTATCTTTATGAAACTTATTGCTTAAGATCGGCAACAATTCGGGAGTGCTTTCACTAGCACGGGGCGACAAGTTGCTTCTGGGGGTCTGTTGATTACCCAGTATGAATTGTGGACTCATTAAGTTATGTATACGGTTATGTATAAGGAAATAATAAATCTCTCTATCATAGTTCAACATGTACATGCACTTATAAAACCTAACACTGTGATGATACCATGCCATGGGCTAGCATGAATATCTGGCAATTACAGATTATTTAATAGTGAGCTGAGAGATAACAATGAAAATGAGAGTTTGTATTTTCTGAAGTGAGATAGAAATTAAGCAAGTGAGACAAATAGGGTAGCACCAGTCAATAGGTTAAGCACTTTACTTTGGATGTTCCACTTTGGCTGGAAGCCATAGGAATTGGTCATCTTGGATCTTACCTAAAGTAGTTTTGTTACTTGGAAGAATTACCAATGTTACATCTATAAGTTATAAATTCTTTGTTATTCCTTTTTCCGGAATTGTGGCTGTTATGTAAATGCTATTCAAACCTTCTGCGGAGTCAATTAAGTTTCTAGTTACATTTCCCTACCAGCCAATGATTCTACATGGCGACCTTGACAGGACGCTGACGTGATACCTATTTAATCTTGTTGTTTTCTTTTGATGTTTTGAATGTTAGTTGGCTCAAAAAGAAGTTCTATGTTATTCTTTTTACTGAATCATGGCTGTACTGTAAACCCTATTCAAACCTTCTGCAGAGTCAATTAAGTTTCTAGTTAAATTTCCCTACCAGCCCACGATTCTACATGGAGACCATGACAGGACGCTGACGTGATAACTGTTTAATCTTGTTGTTTTCTTTTGATGGTTTGGTTGTTAGTTGGTTTTTCGTTTTGGTGCATATCAGCTGGGATAGTTGTTTCCCCTGATCGCTGTGAGACTTCAGAGAAAGTTACCTATCAATGTATTCATTAACTTCCTCACCCTTGAAGGATGGCGATGAAGCCTTTAGTGTTTCTTATTTGGCTGATTTCAACTGTTAAATTTCTTGTTTGTTTTACTTTTACTAGTGCTTTTATACATTGGATTTATTACCAAGTACTGCTGTGTTCATTTCTCCCCTTTCGGTCTGTTAATCACTGTTACCCCTTTTAGTGTGCTTTTCATTCATGTGTGTGGAAGTGCTCCCCACTGTCAGTTCTAGAAATTATTGTTTTATTCTCTAAAGTTATAATGGATTCTAATCATACTGTTGTTTATTCTCCTACTTTTGGGACTTCTCTGATTAGGAGCATCCCCTGTGCAAGCATTGGTAACCAGGACATTACTCCTTGCACCATTGGATCTTTACTTACTTTTTCTCGACCTGCTTCTCCCACTCCAATTACACAAAGGTTGGATCAGGATGCCTTGACTCTCTCTTATTGTGATACAAATGTAATGAGTCCAGCATTTCATCAAAACCCACGTCATGTCTTGAACACCCAAAATGCTCCTCTGATTCCCCTTCATCCTTGCAGTTATGCTGGTGGTAATGAACAGTCTACGCCTCAGATTGATGTGCACCTTGTGGAGATTGAGCACTTGAAGGAAGCTTTGTCACAACAGGTAGCTCTTAGGATGGAGAGTGAACGTCAAGTAGAGTCTCTCCAGGCTGAAATCAATACCCAACATGTGGCCTATCAAAGAATGGAGCGCCAGATGCTGGAGTCAACTATTGCGCTAGAATTACAAATACATGAGTTGAAGGGTGCCATCAACAACTCGCACCACCAAGAGGAGGCGTTGTCTCAACAACATGACGAATATGTTACTCATGCTGCATTAAACGAAGCTTTGGATGAAGTAGCCAAGAGGATCATCAGCCAGGTAGTTCAATTAGTGGATGTCAATCAACCTACTCCAGCTGTTCCTTTGTTTGAAGGGTCTTCCTCTATACCTTGTTCCACTAGTCCGTCACACAGTCAACCTACTTTCACTCAGGCGGCTCTTACGCAAGTATCTACATTAACTACCAGAGCCACTCCTCAAACAGGATATGTCCAGTCATTGCCTGATCTGGTGAGCACCATTGTCATTCCCGCATTCAAGGAACAACATGTGAGTGATACTAGTCCGCCTACTGAAAAAGCCAGCATAAAAGATCAGCCGAGATACTGCGATTCAATCCTTCCTCTTGAGTCCAACAGACAGGTACAATTATTTAGCAAACACTCTGTTCTGCCTAAATTCACTGGGCAAATTGATGCTGTGTCACAGTCCTTTGACGAATGGTTTTTCTTGTTTGAGCTGACAATGAAACAACACAAAAACTCACAGGAGTCAGCAGTCTCACAGTTTCCTTTATATCCTAGCGGATTGGCATACAATCAATACATGATGCTTGACCACAACATCAAGACTGACTACCAGCTATTGGTGGGCTTCTTTGAGGATCATTACCAAGCGCCACACATCAAGGATCAGTATAAGACATTATTGTGTGACATGTCTTTCAATTTTGGTGACGATATTTGGAATTATATTACCCAGGTTGAACATGTGTTTCATTTGAGTAGTCTTTCCAGAGAATATTCTAAGCATGATCTATTCTCTTACATCTGCCAAGGTTTTCCTTCATTGATCAGAAACTGGTTGGAAGTACGATGTGACCCTGAGGATAGCCTCCAGAAGATCATCCGTAAAGCCATTAGTGTGGTTTATATGCTCCAGAATTCTCAACGCATCAATAATGATATAACTAGTTTGTCTGGCGTGTCTGGAATGAAGAACTTTGAGCCTAGGAGGCCCGCAGTTGCCAAAAAGGTATTCAACTTATCATTGGTAAGATGCTTCACTTGCAGGGAAAAAGGGCATCTTAAATCTGAGTGCAAGGCAAAAGTGCAGCTTATAGCCAACAGAGAAGGTTTCATTATCAAAGAGCCACAAACTTCTGAAACTACCGCATCATTGTGTGTTGACAATCTTGTTGACTTGGAGCCTGATCAACCAACTACATCTTCAGATTTAAATTAATTGGAGCACCACCTCCCATCAAACGTGCACCACATGTTTTAGTAATCACCCAGCTAAAAAGGAAGAATTTAATACGTGTTGAGATGAATGGTAATATTCTTAACACCACAGTGGATACTGGAGCCGCAGCCTCCATAATTAGTTATGAGTGCTGTAAAGAGTTATGTTTAAATCGAGATTTGTTGGATCCCTCTGGTGTGAAGCTTATTGACGCTTCTGGAAACCCTCTTTCTCTAAAAGGGAAGTTAAAGGATGCCTCAATAAAAATTCATGCGGAGCCCTTTGACGTAGACCTGTTGGTAATAGACACATCAAATCATTGTCGCCCATATGATCTCATCTTGGGAAATGATTTTCTGGAGCGAAACTCTTGTATTATTGACTTCAAAAATAATACAATTTCTATTAAAGACCAAGAAGCAATGCAATTGGATATGATCCCTGAGAAGGAAGTCGTTTTTAACCTGGACGAACCCATATCTCTCGAACCCAAGCATTGGACTCAAGTTGCCGTATCTTCTGATGCTAGTATTGATGGGGACATCATGATCTCAGGGCATAGAGGCAAGTATATACGTGGAGTCTCTTTTTCACCAGATTTATGCAAAGTGACAAGAGGGAAGACATATGTCACTGTTCTAAATGGATCGACTTCTTCTGTTAAGATTGGAGTTTCCCAATTACAGTTGGTAGGAGTGCCGGTGAGAGTAGAAAATATCCCAGTCACTTGTTTACAGATATGTACCACCGTGCATGATCTAGAAGCTCCTGTGAGTCCAGTAAAAGTACTGACAGTCACCGAACATTCTCATCCTCACCTCAATCAAAAAGAGAGAAAGTCATTGGTCTCTTTACTTTATAGTAAGCACGATGTGTTTAACTACGGTACAATTAGCATTGGTCAAGCATTAGGTGAGGAGCATGCAATCGAATTGAAGAATGATCGACCAATTAGGTTACCAGTGCGCCGTGTCCCAGAAAATTTGAAACCTGAATATGAGAAGATCTTGAGTGATTTGATCGAGAGTGGAATAATACAAGGAAGTAACAGCCCTTATGCTGCTCCCACTGTGTTCATTCACCAAGGAGAGAAGTATCAGCTGTGCATTGATTTTCATAAGCTGAATGATATAATGATTAAGCACGCATATCCCCTGCCAAGGATAGAAGATCTCCTTTACGATGCCAGTAAATATAAATTTTTTTCATGCCTAGACTTATGCAAAGCTTACTGGCAGGTACCCATGCGCCCTTCTGACATCTCAAAGACCGCCTTCATTACCCCTTATGGGTTATACGAGTGGAGGTATATGGCCTTTGGCCTCTGCAATGCGCCAGCTACCTTCCAGCAATATGTCACTAAAGTCCTCAAAGATGGTGCAAACCTTCTCGAGCCCAGAATATCGGCTTATATAGACGACATCTTAGTTGCAAGTAACACTTTTGAAGAACATTTAGATAAGCTCAGTCGAGCCTTAGATTTACTGCAGAAAGCAGGATTAAAAGTTAATGGAACGAAATGCGCGTTAGCTCAGACAAAAGTAATTTTTCTTGGTCGAGTAGTTGAACCCAGAAAAATCTCGATAAAAAACAACGCTAAAGATTTCTTAGATAAGATCAAAATGCCACAGACCCGCTGGGACGTTCAGCGATTAATGGGCTTCCTTAATTATTATGGGATGTTCATCCTGGACCTTGCTGACAAAATGAAAATGATTTCGAATTTATTAAAAAAGTCTGTCGACTTCAAATGGACGTGGCAGGAACAAGATGCTCTCGATGGCATAAAGACCGAACTAAAAAAGATACCGTCTTTGAACACTCCTGATTATTCTAAAGATTTTATAATTGATTGTGATGCCAGTGCTGTTGCTATTAGCGGGATCCTGAGCCAGGACCTCAACAGAGTCAAAAGTCCTGTTCAGTACTTCAGTAGAAAACTCAGAGCTTCAGAGAAGAACTATGGCTCAACTAAGTGTGAGATGCTTGCAGTAGTCAAATCACTGAAGAAATTCCGCTATTTCATACTTGGCTGTAAATTCACCATGAGAACCAACAATAGTGCTCTTGCTTGGTTAAAGAAGTTTAGTGGCGACAAATCGAATATCATTGCCCAATGGATTGAATACTTAAATGATTTCTCATTCACGATTAAACATCGCCTGGGCTGACTCCACTTGAACGCCAATTATTGGAGGGCGCTTCCAAGCTATGAACGTGATCTCAAAAAACCAAAAGGGGGAAAAGGTTCCTTTCTCATTCATCCCCCATACTGAGTATCAGTTGATACCCGAGATAAATGCTGACAGAAACGGAAAACCTATTCTTACCATCCTCATGAGAGAGGAAATTTCGGAAGAAGAAATAGTTCATTACCAACACTGTGATTGGATATTGGACCAGATAATGAAAAGGATGAGGGATCAGTACTTCCCCACATCTCCAGAAGTGAATCACTATGTCCATCATTACAACTGGCATGTGACTGATAATGGTCTATTATACATGAAGAGTAAACACAACAATCAGCTTGCTATCCCTGAGTATTTCAAAAGGGATCTGGTGTGGAGAGCTCATGAGCGAGGTCACCTCGGCATCCTCCAGACCAAGAAAACTTTTAATTCAAGATATGTAACCACAGGGATACGAACTACTGTGACAGACGTAATTGATAAATGTGAAAAATGTTTACTCAACAACATCCACCACTTTCCACAACAAAGAGCTGAAATGGAATCGCAGTCTGCAGAAAGCCCTAATGAGTTAGTGCATGTCAATTTAGAACAACTATCAAAAGACGACGAGGGTTTTCAGTATCTACTCGTGATGGTAGACCACTTCACCAAGTTTGCCCACATAGTTCCTTTAAGCAGTACAACTGCAGAAAAGGTGGCTGAAAAAATCCTCAAAGAATGGATCTTAAAATATGGACCCATGTGCAAATTAGTTTCTGATATAGGTCCTCAATTTGAAAGTAATCTTTTACGCGCTTTGATGAATGAATTGGAAGTCATTCACGAACTGACAACACTGACAACAGCTTACCATCATCAAGCAAATGGATTGGTAGAATGGTTAAATCAAACCCTCATCAAATTGATTCAGGTAGCGTTATCCTGAGCCTCTGGGAAACAATGGAGACGAATTGTAGAATGTGTTGAGTATTTTTATAACACGTTGGTTCATACAACCACTGGTGTGAGCCCCTTCAAAGCCATGTTTGGTAGAGAGGCCACTACTTCCTTGGCAATGATGTTTCCGAAATATGCTGACAACAATGTGGAAAGCTATGTGAATAGATTGTTAACTGATATGCAACAAATTCACTTGACAATTTGTCATAACACCAATCAGTCTAGTATCAGGCAAAAGAAAACCTTTAATAAAAAGTTGTATGGTGAGCCTCATAAGCGCGGTGATAAAGTTTTTGCTTATCTGCCCCAAATTACCACAGATAGTAATCAAGTACGGAAACTCGCAAATGATTGGCAAGGCCCCTTTACGATAGATCATAACACATATACCTTAAACAACGGTAAAACAGTACATTTTCAAAGGCTCAAACGAGCTATAAAAGATATAGAGCATGTGATAATAGACGATAATAACGAATTCACGTTAGTAGACAATGGTGTTGATGTGTATGAAAAATATGATAATTTAACTAGTTTTTCAGAGGATGAATTTTCCGACACTGAGTACAATTGTGATAATATTAATTCTGATAACTTAGAACCACGTACGCTCCCCCAAAGAAGGGCGAGAACTACTTACGCTTATGATCCCAACATTTGGGATTTAAATCTTATAACTCCATTTAGGAATGAAACCAGTAAATCGCAAATGAGAGTCGCCAGCTCCACCTGTCTGTCACCAAGTGAGAAGGAGGATGGAAGGTAGCTGACTTGAATGAGATGCCTCAACTAGGCATGAGAGACACGTATCTCCGCTTGCTGAGGCATGCGCAAGAAAAAGAGGACGTCAGGATGGTGCTGAGAAGAGTCTGATTCCATGTGGGCGACACGTTGCTCCACAACTCGGAGAGCAGACAGCATTTCCCAAGACGCCCTCCGCATCTTGCCCCTATGTGAAGAGACACATTTGCCCACGTGCGTGAGAGGAGCTGGCAACCCCCACTTTAAAAACTTATGATTCGAGAGTACCTTTTAGTGCTTTACAACTTGTAAATACCCCCATAAGAGCGACTTGATAGCCCCTTGAACCTCTTCCAACGCCACTTCCACTGTGAGATCTCAGAAGACAGAAGAGAGAAGAAGAAAAATATCTAAAGTTTGCGATGAAACACTACACCCGTACTATATTGCAACTCGAAAAGCCATAGCCATTATCCGTGATAATATATCAGAGGAGACTAAAGATCAACTCCGCCATACATACAACAGATGTGACATGACTTGCTCTATCAACGTCATTCCTTTTGTCATAGATGCCTCCAGTTGCCCCAAAATTAATACAATCATTGGTTACGACTCCAGGATGATGGAAAGTTTGAGTCGCTTGTATTGGCGCAGCACAGTGCACACCTTTTTTGATGATGATTTTAATATATATAACTTATGCCAGTTTTTGAATAGTGGCAAAACCATTGATAGCTTCGAGTGTGTAAACATGGATTTCCAAAACCTCCTCTTTATTTACTTCTTACAGATATCTGAGATTATTTACTTCTTATGGATATCTGAGATACAAACAGAGGACATAATGGAACAAATCGAGTGCATTCATCTAATAATGATAGTCTGCGGCCAGTACGAAACTTCAGTACCTGAACCAATAGAAAACCTACATTTTCAGATGGAGAATTTCTTAATCTTATTGAAAGATGATTATGCTCCTATCTCTTCACATTCCACAAGCCACCTTCCCATCACTAGGCTCATATATACCGATTTACTTCTGTGTCAAAGAGTGCCATCCCACCGTCTAGCTGTTGACCAGAAATTGATTATTGACGTCCTGCTCCAATCGCAGACCCTAGAAGTTACAGATCCCAACACTCCCTTGTTAGCTACCATAACTGATATGAGAGTTAGCTTTGCCTTCGCTCAGAGCGGCCAACTACTAAATGAGATTCAAACTATCTGGTCTGATCTAAAGGCAGATTTCAACCCCGAGTCCGATTGGCCCCGTTTAGATATATCTAGTCCATCACAGACTTATCACTCGTCTGTAGAACGAACTCTTCAAGACATAAAAGTCTCCTATAACACCCAGGACAAGAAAAATTTTAAGGAACGTCTCTTTGCAGAGAAAAATCTACCAGACATATATGCCAGAGGAGCAATTTGGATACTCGCGATATACCTCACAAAGGAGCCTCAATTACAGATACCCATGTCACATGAGAAAAGGACATCACTCACAAAAATAATGATTCACGAATTAGCCATTTGCCTGCTGACATGGAAAGTAAAGAACTGGCTGCTGTATAAGTGTAGTCCTCCTTCTTCCCCTGGAAAGACGAAGCGCGCCATGGACAAGTTTGAAAAATATTATGCCCAACTGGTGGGGGCGAGCAGTGTTACTGGCAAGATGTCGATTATGTTAACTAGCAATTGACTGCGGATTTGTCCATCAGACATCAATATTTTTTCCGATACAGTAAAGAAGTACATGTGGGGCGCCACCGCCAAGACAAAATTTGCCATATTTCATTCAGATAACGCTCCCTTGAGTATGAGAAGATTTGTAGAACGATTGCCTGGATCAACACAACAATTTCTTGATCAAGTCACCAAGTTCGACATCTATGAAAAAAACGAAGTTCTATTCAACATGCAGCAAATGAAGTATCCTGAATGCGGGTATGGTCAATTTATCAAATCAGCTAGGCATGTTAACAAAGAAGGCAAGATTATTCCCATCACCATTTTCGACCAGGTGATGTGGACACCGGAGCAATTTTTTCGAGAGGAGGAGCTACTAGCATCTTTGGCGGTCCAGATGTCTCCCCATATTTGGGACTTGATCAAAAAAGTAAACTTAGAAAAATTCGGAGGTAATGCAATCTCTCCTAAACCGACGCCACAGTGGTCCGTAACAGAAGATGAACGCATTTTAATGGTCGAGCATGATCCAAGCAAGTTTCTCGATGATCTTAACGTGCAGCAGAGAGTCCTGGTCGACAGCCGCGATAAAGATGTCCTCTCGTTGATGAAGTGGTGTCTTACAGAGATGTTCACCAAGGAGGAGTTAGTCATTTTACAATTCCCAGGGCGACACGTTGCTCTGGATGTAGAATGTACTACTTCCCGCATACAAATCTCCATGCAACAGATCAAAAGCCTATGACAAAGGGGACTCAGAGGAAAGCTCTGGGATACTATCAAAGACGCCCACATAAATTATCCAGTAATGATAGGGACCACCACTTTAGCCTCCCATGCTAAGTTCAGTGAGATGGAAAAGAAGATCAAAACTTCGAATCTTTTATGTATTCCACTGCCTATGATCAAAACCCTGTTAATCCAGCCAAAATAGAAAGTATGAAAGCCCAAAAAGAAGGTCGCTGTGCAATTATCAGATCGGATCAATTTTGTCAACAGTAAACCAGAAGTGATCAAAGCTAGTAGAACAGGCGAGTACAAAATTGTACGAGAGAAACTCATCACAGGAGGCAATTCCGAGCGTGTATTCATTGATGGCAAGCTAACCATCACTGATATTTTTATGCAGGGACTACCGATTCATACGCAACTACAAGCGATAAAGGAAAGACTCACCACACTGCAACCTCATGTCCTTATCCTCTTCCAAGCTGCTGGAGATCTAATGTGGATAAACAATGTTGAAACTGTGACTTGGTACTACGATGTTACGAAGAGGATTGAAATCATCACAATGATAAGAGCCAATGTATCTGATCCAGAGGAGATGATGCTAAGTCAAGTTCAAGAATACTGCTCACTATTTGTTGATCATGCGACTACCATGGGGTTCCTGCGACAAGTTTTTTTACATTTTTACCCTGATACCAAGATTAGTGTGGACGATGCTCATATGTCTGACACAGATGTGATGATGACGTTAATGATCACACTAAAGGGCCTTCGGCTTTATGAGCGGTTCTACAATACATTTACAAGGCGGTTGAATAACCTTAGGAGAAATTGTCCCATCAGCAATCAAATGCCAACCATCAAATTTCTGCGGCTGAAGAACGAGGTGGTAATGCAAAGAGAAGAACTTATGCAGATAACCTGAGAGGCACACTATGTGGAAGTCCAAACATGGGATGGTGAACTTGCTACAAAGATGATCATGGCCACACAAAACAGCGTTTCTGGGCCAGCCCTTCAACTGCTAGCCGAAAATTAATTTGAGCAAGGGGGGCGTGTAGAGTCACTCAGGGATTTTGTTGATTTTATTCTTTAAAAACTTTACTTTGTATTATTACGTCACTATGACGTCAGTAGCTATTTTCGATCTTAGGTTACTATTGCTAGTTTTATGTCCCCTTGATGGTGCTTATTGTTGCTCAAATTTAATTTTGCGAGGGAAAAGAATTCGATCATGTTAAACTATGTTGACATCTTATTATTGTAAACAAAGGCAGGTAATAGTTAAACATTTGTATAAAACCTGAGAAAAATGTAGTGATAGCTTAATAGATTTTATCTACTCTCAACTGCCATTTTTACCATTGGATTTTCTATTTATTTATTATCTTTATGAAACTTATTGCTTAAGATCAGCAACAATTTGGGAGTGCTTTCACTAGCACAAGGCGACAAGTTGCTTCTGGGGGTCTGTTGATTACCCAGTCTGAATTGGGGACTCATTAAGTTACGTATATGGTTATGTTTAAGGAAATAATAAATCTCTCTTTCATATTTCAACACGTACATGCACTTATAAAACCTAACACTGTGATGATACCATGCTGTGGGCTAGCACGAATATCTGGCAATTACAGATTATTTAATAGTGAGCTGAGAGATAACAATGAAAGTGAGAGTTTGTATTTTCTGAAGTGAGATAGAAATTATGCAAGTGAGACAAATAGGGTAGCACCAGTCAATAGGTTAAGCACTTTACTTCTGGATGTTCTGCTTTGGCTGGAAGCCATAGGAATTGGTCATCTTGGATCTTACCTAAAGTAGTTTTGTTACATGGATGAATTACCAATGTTACATCTATAAGTTATAAATTCTATGTTATTCCTTTTTCCGCAATTGTGGCTGTTCTGTAAACGCTATTCAAACCTTCTGCAGAGTCAATTAAGTTTCTAGTTAAGTTTCCATACCAGCCCGCAATTCTACACTAAATTTTAGCTAAAGAGTCATGCCAACTACCATTTTGGTTTCAGTTATCTTACCATAGCCCATTTGATATCATAATGGAATCTCATATAACTCACTCAAAAACTCATAAAGCCCTCACTGTTGATGACCTGCAAAAAACTTCCTGTGACAAACTCCTACAAATGGTTGTAAGTCTCCAAAACAACCTACTCAAATCCCAAAACCAAAAGGAAAATCTGGAACAACAATTACTTGACGCTTACTGTAAAGAACAAGATTTAGTTGAGAGATTAAGTAATCTTCAAGAACAATTCGAAGAATTTAAAAAACAAATACTTGATCATAATCAAAAACAATCAGCACAACTAATTTTTCAAGAGAACCAATCTAATCCCATTGACGTAACTCCCCAACTTAATGCAATTCATGAAGAATTTTTTCAACAATTTGAGCAACTTGAAAAGAAAATGTCCAAAGACTTGAAACAATTTTTTCAAGAAATCAAAACAAATAAAATTTCCTCTGAAGTGTTTCAGCCTAGCTATGACGATTCTCCATTACACGAATTTCCAACAAATGCGACACCAATTAATATAGTTCAACCCCCGAAATTTAACGGAAAAATTGATGCTGCATCCCCTACTTTTGATGAATGGTTTGCACAATTTGAACTATATATGAAACAAATGAAATTGGATCAGACTACTGCCACTTCTCAATTAGCTTTTTACTTGAAAGATAAAGCTAATACCTATTACCTTAGTTTTGATGAAGAAACTAAAAATGGCTATCCTACACTAATCAGAAAACTCAAATATCATTTCAACTCCAGATCAATTAAAAAACAATATCAAATGCTATTGTTTGAACAACAATACAAATGAAACAATGACATCACTGCACACATAATGCAAATCCAAAGATTATTATGACGTCCAGTGAAGACAACAAATACAAAGCTGAAGACTTATACAGTTTTATCATACACAGCTTACCTGTTAGCATTTGATGATGCTTAGAAAATAAAT